>WUAP02105552.1:0-32924 GCA_015163945.2 Stichodactyla helianthus
CTTATAAATGTTAATGCATATAGAAAATAAAGTTAGTTCCAACCTAGTGACTGAAGAGTGTTGTTGGGCTCGTTACAGAAATACTGGACACCAGGGGAAGCCCTTTGGGGAAGGTAAACCGAAAGAACTGTAGAAATCTTGGAGGTCCTTCCAAGTTTACAGGCGTGGGCCATAGAGAGCCTGAGTAGGGCACAATGGTCCAATTTTTCCCGTAAAAAATATTTTGATCCTTTTACGTCGCTTTACAATTATTTCATTCTTTCTTCGGAGCCTGGATTCAGTTCTTAGGCTGTTCATTAATTATCCCTTGAGGGGGGGGGAGCTGGAGGAAAAGTAGGGGGGACTTCGAAAAATTTTCTCACAAAAAAAGGGGGCCTTGAATGGTTTTTGCTGACTTAGAGGGGGGTTGTTTTTGATAGAATGGGGGGCTGTGAAATTTTCCCCCTTCCCCTCCTACTTTTCCTCCAGGCCCCCCCCCTCCAAGGGATATTTAATGAACAGTCCCTTATTAAGTTTGATCACTCAACCAAAATACCGAAAGCAGGCTATTCGTTATGTGATTCGTGTGACTTACCTTTGCTGGATGCCATACTGAATACGTAACAGGTTTGGTAGCCAGGTTTACAATACTGGTGATAATGATAATAGCCACCACTACTGGAGCCAATACAGGCCACATGATTCTCCAATACCACCCAGGACGAGAGCCTGTCATGTACTGTATGTCGCTCTCAAATCTGTGAGGAAGTGGCAGCAAGTTTAGTATATGAGTTATGCCCCATTCTTAAAGGCATTGACAAAATCAAACCTTTTCAATCCATAGACATAGGACACGCCTACCAACTCGAAGAATCCTACCACTAATAGCGGTAGCGGACCAGAGAAAGAATCGAATATCTGCAGCCAGTACTCGCCAGATCTTTGACAAAACAGCAAACCAACAAGAAATGCAACCACGCATAAACAACCTTAAAGGAAAACAATCGAAACGTCATATAAGCCACTTACTTGTCAGTGCTGGTCGGTATTGATCGGTAATGGCCGGTATTTGTCGAGTGTCAGTTGGTTTTTCGTTGGGTTTGTTTGTACCAACCAGATATATCACGCAAAACATTTTTACTACCGCTTCATTTTCCGTTTTAAAAATCATTGTTTTGGGCAAGCATGAACCAAACGTGGAAAGTGGGCAAGAAGAATGCTAGCAACTTAACTCCATTTGAAAACGTTATGTTTGTGCTAATTAGTAGTTTTCCCCTGGTTTGCGCGGTATAAATAAATAAAATAAACTAACCTGACATGATTTCCTTTCTGATGGGAATCAGTTTGCTCTCGTAAATAGGTGTGACAACACCCTCCAATATCCCATACTGACTGCTCAGACCAAGTGTGATAAGCATAGCAAAGAAAAGTACAGCCCACAGGGGAGAGATTGGCATCTTTACGATGGCTTCAGTAAATGCAACAAATGTTAAGCCTGGTCCTTGGGCTGCCTGCAGTAAAAGATGGAAACAGAACCTTGTAACTGGTTATGCTGTATGGGAGGACTTGTGATACTACTGTCAGGGGTACTAGGGGTACTCTAAGGGATACTACTGTCAGGGGTACCGTAAGGGATACTACTGTCAGGGGTACCGTAAGGAATACTACTGTCAGGGGTACCGTAATGGATACTACTGGAAACTAGCGAGTAAACTAGTATAGGCTGCGTCGATGTGTGTAATAAATACAATAACCAATAAAGGGAAATCTGTAACACCGTGAAAAAAAGAAGAAAAATATACTTAACTTTACTGACGTTTCGAGGTTTTGCCCTTCGTCGGAGTAAAAGAGTAAATTACCTACTAGGACTTGAAATCCATTTCAAAGTACTCTGGTTAGAATTAACATAAATCACACAACCCCAAGGGACTATATGTGATCTATGCCTCATTCATTCCAACCGAGGCACGCATAATGGACTAGAATAGTAAAGGCTAGGCTTGTGATGAGCCTGTTGCCTCTTTTCTATCCCCGTCTAAGGCATAATTGGTAATTTACTCTTTTACTTCGACGAAGGGCGAAAGCTCGAAACGTCAGTAAAGTTAAGTATATTTTTCTTCTTTTTTTCACGGTGTTACAGATTTCCCTTTAGTATTGGTTAAGGGATACTACTGTAATGGCTGTATGGTTTGTCTCACCTGTGATAGCCAGTGATCAAGATCATGGCACATGTTAGTAATAGTGGTGTTTACTGGAAGGTTTATGTTGTTTGTTCCTCCATATTTGGCTATGCACTCGTCATATGATCTATGGGCCTGTCAATAGATCATAAAAGCACCATTATACTATTGTCTATAAGCAACCATGACAGCATTTGGGTACAGTACCTTGAATCCAAGAACAGAGAAAACAACGATGGAGGCGTAAAGAGAAGTGGCTCCATTGGTAATGGAGACTGCAATGGCATCTCTTTTGCAGTTATTGTTAATAGGATTGTAGCTTGACATGGCTATTAAACCACCGTAACCAACACCAAGAGAAAAGAAAATCTGTGTAGCAGCTTGTAACCAAACAATAGGCTTGAGAATCCTGTCGAACTGGCAACAAACAAACAAACAAAATGTAAAACATTACAGCAGGTTTACTATGAACTAATCTCTAAACGATCAATTGGAAGACATGCTTCAAACATGTGTAACCATGGTGAATGGTCAATGATTTCTCCCGAGTTTTTTTGATTGGTTAAGAGCTCGGTGAGGATCAAAGTTATTATTGCTTCACTATAACCTTCATACACCATTTCCATCAAGACCTTCATTGGGTTTTCTATTTTATTTTTATGTTTTGGATAACCGTGTGTTTTTCAAATTTGGGATACCTTTGGTGTGAACATGTGTCTTATTCCATCGACCGCACCATCTAATGTGAGCCCACGGACAAGAAAGATTGTGAGTACGATGTACGGCATGGTAGCTGTAAAGTACACAGCCTAAAACAGAAAAACAAAAACATGAATGACAGTACAGTACAGTACAGTAGATGTTAATATAGAACGGTCTCTAAAGACTGGAAACAAATAGGCCTTTCCCAAGATATGGTTGAGTGAGTCCTGTACTTGCCAAAGTCTCAATTTCAGTACGTACCATCGTGCACTACTGTCAGGGGTACTGCAAACCTGGATTAGTTTTAATCGTGGGTTCAATCTTATATGAGGACATTGGCTGTCATTGTAATCAAACCTGGATTAGCATTAATATCAGTCTTTGAACAACTGAGCCCTGGGAACAAAGCGTTCAAACGTACCTTGCCTCCAGACTTAACACCTTTCATGATGCAAAGAAAGACAAGAATCCAGGCAAGAAGAAGACAAAGACAAAGGTGCCATAACAAGCCACCACCCTCCTCAATAGATGATGATACACTGATCGCCTTGTTGTACCAAAAGTACTGCGTTCTACCAGCCATATGACATTCTGCCAGGACTGTGCCTGCGTGTGGAAGCATCACCAATATTAATTCGATCATCACTTTTACTTAAGAAAGTGACTTTTAAATTATCTAGAATAATACTGAACTGCGTATTGGCTACATAAATCCAATATTCGCAATCTAGCTATCACCATCATCATCAATCATCATCATCATTAACATCATCACCACCACCATCATCATCATCACCATCATCATGGTCATGACCATCATCATCACCACTAGAATCACTATCATCTGCATGATTATGTATTTACTCACCGTTAGTTCGTGGACAAGAAGAATACGGCAATGGACTTTGAAAAGATGTAAACATGTAATAAAAACACCATCCGAGTAGAACATTGTAATATATGCTAATGAGCAAAGACAGAACCACAGATGCTATCCCCACCCCTCCCAGGTAAGGATGAATGTGGTTCCAGACACCAATAGATCCTTTACGAATACTCTGACCAATAGCAAGCTCCATAAAGAACAATGGAATTCCCATCACGAGAAGACTGACCGCGTAGGGGATCAAAAAAGCTCCTGTGGGGGTAAATTATATTTGTTAGTAATCTTCTATTACTGGTAGGGTAAAAAAATAGAAAACCCCGCTTAAAACGGCTAAAAACCAGCTAGAAAGGATCTACACACGATCGAAAACAACTACACATCAAGTTTACTACAAGCACATTATATAATTTTTTCGACCCATACATCTATTGTATTTATTACTGTATACACAAGATCATTGCTTGGGCTGCCTGTGGTTAAAATTAATGGCCAACAAACACGTCACGTGATTAGTGGTAAGTCACTGGTGTGGAGTTGTCCTTGCACTATATTATCTACTCGATAGTACAGTGCGTAGCCATTCGAATTCGCGTCTAGTTAACCGCGAAAAAAAATGGAAAAAAGAAAATAAATAGGAAAATAAATATTTCATGAACTTTTATAAATAAAACTACTGCTACAATAAAACACAAGAAAGGCCACCAATACCACGAGTAATGGTTGTTAATCATTAATATCACTAACTTCTATTGCCAAGAAACCCTGGAATTAACAAAGCAATAAATAATAAAAAACCGTTATCAATATCGATATGGAATACGAACCAGCTGCTTAGCAGGAATGAACTGTTTAGCAAGACTTGAACTATACTTTGTTTTAGCGAAAAATGTTCCTGTATGTGTTTTTGCTGAAATTTAATATTAACTGTCCTATTTCTTTCACATGAAACATTCAATAATCTGTTAGTTTGTTCTTTTCTTCCGTTGTAAAAATATATTCACACATCTAGCGCGTGAATAACAACAGTCAATTACGTACTGATGAACAGTGCATCTACAGTCACTGTTACACTCGGATGGGATCTAGATCCCTGCAGGATAAAAAGTTCTGCACACTTGAATGTCGTTATGAACCCACAGTGATAGCAATTGTTGTTAGTTTTGTACACTTACTCATTCGTGCGTGATAAAACTGCCTTACGTTTGAGGAGTGTATATTCTACATCAGACGTTAGCCCAGTATTAATGGCCTATGGATTGGTTATTCCCTAGTTATTATTGTTAGGCACAGTTAGAACATAATTTGCCAAACCAGCTGAGTTGGGCAGCAAAGTGAATACTAATTTATCATAGTACTACGCGGAATTACTACAAATATTAGAGCATACGTTATAAGGCAAGCGACGTACCTCCACCATTCTGCTGGCATAGATAAGGAAACCTCCACACATTTCCAAAGCCAACAGCGAATCCAATAGTAGCGAGAAGATATTCAACCTTATTACCCCATCCTTCTCGTTCTTCTTGTACAACTACTGTTTGTTCAAACTTGCCATCAGGTTTAGAACGTTCTCCTTCTGCCACCAAAGATACGATGATCTCGCCATCATTTTTCACGGCTTTTGCCATGACTTCCCTCGCTTTTTTGCCAGCGAATATTCACTAGCAACTCACATGGGACTTTAATATAAACACAGCTGGTTTGACGTGTTCGCGGAAGAGAGACAAAAGATTATTCAACGGCTTATACGTGGCGAAAGGACGTGCAGGTCCTTAGAGAATACCTTTCAAAATCCTTCCTGAAATTGTTTCCTTATTTCACTGTGTAAAAGCCATTAGCTATTTTAGTTGTCTTGTTTAATTTTTACCAGTAGATATATCTGTCGATGAAAAAGGTAAACTGGCTCTTTTTACTGTTGAGTTGGTATTTTATTGAACAGCACACGCAGTTATAAGAACCAATAAGATTCTTACTTTTCCAGATTAATAAACAAATTATAAAATGGAATAAAAGCGAAGTTAAAGGTCAAATTTTAGGCTGCACGATAACCACTGAACTGGTAGAAAGACAGACAACAGTAACTGCCTTATACTACGACAGCACAAAGATGCCAATGGCTACCCCCCCCAGGGCAAAACAAACACCTACACACTGGGTTCGAACAAATAAAGCCAGTGACACGTGGAATACAATTTTTATTAGATTTTCCTGGATTGTTTCAGAATATGAAAAGCATTAATAATTCCTTTACAAAAGCGTTTGTATATGGTTGTGTTAGGGTATAATGTTGATTTGTTCAGTGTTCATAGCTGAACTAAGTACTGCACTTATCAAAACCATCATTGTACAAAGCCATTCAAGTGTAACAGCTATCAATCAAAACAGACAGACAGCTGTTGCCGACAAATTTGTTCGATTCTACAGTGTAAGAAAAAAACTAATAAAAATACATAAGAAAACCTTTCTTTTTAGACGGTTATTACGGAATTTCAAGAATACCATTCCAGTGAAATGGCCCATTCGACTGTCACGTAAACCATTTCAGTGTCAATAAAAAGAGGGTTCTCAAAACCTAAGCATGATTAATTAAAACGACGAACAAAGCTGATAACCTTTATATACAGCCGAGACCTAACACTAGAATATTTAAAATTATTAAATTTATATTTTCAATGTCTTTTTGTAATTTTTCTTTTTTTATCCCGAATTTGAATAGATTTTGCATCATGTATAATATAAAATTTCACGTCAGTTGATACGTCGAAGAGCTCCTAATTTTTCCAGCCAACATAGTATAGGATGCCAAGACGACAACTCAAATATTATATACAAGGCAAATATCATTAGGACAAATCAAATGTTTTGCGCAATTTAATTGCCCTAATTCATTATGACGTCACATAACAATCTATTGTTTAAACGCTAAGGATCATGGTCGTGGCAGGAGGACAAAACAGTAACGACACAAAGAAATCGATATTAAATGCGTTTTGTGGACCGTAGAAAAGCAGGAACAGCTACCAAATACAATAAAATTTTGTGCATTGAGCATCGGTACACTTATAGCTGGAACAGGACAATTTGAGATTACACGTTTCTTAGCACTACGAATTTTGTTCAAATTTTTATTATTTTAGACGATAATGCCCCTCTCCCCCCCCCCAAAAAAAAAAAGAAAAACAAGCCGTGACGTCATAAGGAAATAAGGCAATTCTAGAACGTACTATGCATCTAATTTTTATCAATATCGTCCTGCCTACACAAGCAAGACCTTACCAGTTATACCCAAGGTATCCCATAATTCAGCCCTTTTCCTGTTTCACTGCTGTCACGTGATCAAAAGAACAATCAAGCAGCTTTCATACAGAATTGACAGAGAAAGGTTAAAGGTCTTTATGCTCTTAACAGCAGGTTTAGTATTTCATATAAATTCCAAATAAGTACCGCGAGAGATTGGTTACTAGTTGCTACTCCATTTCAGTGCCTCCCATTGGTTCTTCAGTCAAAGCTATTGGAGCACGTGACAGGTTTGGTGTCATGGCACCAGGAGGAATGACGTCATCCTTGGTTTGTTTAGACATGTCAAATATAACAATGTTGAATCTTCTCACCACAAGAACGATGGGAATACATAGTACCGATAGCAAGATGAGAAGAGCGATGATCACAAAACCCCATCCAGGGAACTCAGTAGCTACGACATCAGACTGGTAAGACAGAACAACATGATAAATATTTGATTGACTACTGCAAGTACTGTACTCAAAGTAAGTGTACAAATGCATCAAGAGTTCATTGCTACTGCTCTAAGCGCATGCTCGAGGAGTGAAAAAGATTTCCATTTATTAAATATCCAAGTTCACATTCCATCAAGCTAAATTCAAATTAAATAAACCGGAATATAGTATATTTTATGGCAGTTTATTTCCACATTATCGCAGTTTATTTCCACATGATTTTGATGCGTGCACTGCAATATATTTACCTTTGCTGGTTCCCAGGCTGCATAGGTAATGGGTTTAATAAACATGTTGATAACACTAGCAATGATGATACCCATTACGATGACTGGAGCTACAATCCTCCACGTGATCTTCCAGTACCAACCTGGACGAGAACTGATCATAAACTCGATGTCATCTTCAAATCTATAAAAGATAATCAACGAGATATTCTTTACCACATGGATTCCTGTGGTACTGGTAGGCAGAGAGGAAGCTGGGAAAACTTATTCATTGTTAATTCTTACATCGAGGTTCACTGGTTTACTGTTCTCATGTATTGCAAAATCCTCCTCACCCTCCCCTCCCTCAGTTTGACTGACCTCGTTGCACCATAAATCCAATTGACGCCAACCAACTCAAAGAGACCAATAACAAGAAGAGGCAGTGTTCCAGAGAAAGTATCAAAGGTCTGCAACCAATATTCACCTGATCCTTGACAGAAAACCAGGCCGATCAAGTATGATACAACACAAATCAGACCTAAAATATTGAATGAAAACTTCAACATTATTTTTGGAGACCATCTTTATAAGACAAAGACACATGATGAATAGATGAACTTCTGACCTGTGACAAATTCTTTCCTCCAAGAAACCAGTTTGAGGTCATATAAAGGAGTAATGACGCCTTCAAGTGTACCAAACATGCTACCAAGACCAAGGGTTAGTAACATACAGAAAAACAGAGTAGCCCAGATCCAGGGAGCGGGCATCATCACGATGGCTTCTGTGAATGCGATGAATGTTAACCCAGGCCCTTGGGCTGACTGTGGGGAAAAAACAAACAAACAATGAAGAGGGAAAAAAAGGTGAGTTGGTAGCATAGTACGATGCGCAAGCACGATAATATAATGAGGAAGACGATGATGATGATGATGATGATGATGACGAAGAATTAAGAAAAAAAAATTGAAGAAGAACAACGATGACAAGAAGAACAACAAGAACAAGAAGTAGAAGAACAAGAAGGAGAAGGAGGAGAAAGCAGAGGAATACTTACCTCTGATAGCCATTTTTCTAAGTCACCGCATTTGTCAGCCACTGTAACGTTAGCAGGTACTGTTGCGTTGTTGTAGAGGGATTGACAATCATCGAATGATTTGTGAGCCTAAATGGTATTATAACAGGGTTATATATACTTCATATTTTCAAGTCTCATCACATTTCTTTAATTTCATTGGAATCTCACTATCGCTTTTTCTGAGGTAATTATGACTTAGTGCCGCTGTTCTCATAGCTGAAGGCGTATTTATGATAAATTATTATCGATCTCAGTCTTCTTACCTTAAACCCAAGAATTGAGAAAATAACGATACAAGCAAAGATAGACGTGCCACAGTTGATGAGGGACACCATGATGGCATCTCGTCTACAGTTGTTGTGTACTGGATTGTAACTTGACATTGCGATTAAACCACCAAAAGCAACACCCAGAGAATAGAAGATCTGTGTAGCTGCTTCAAGCCACACTTGAGGGTTTTGCAACTTATCAAACTGAATGACAAAATGTAAAATAAACCACAGACTTTTTGATGCAAGAGCAAGACCAGGACACACCTACACATGGGGGCCATTGTAACAAAAGAAATCAACGCCAAATCTTTGTTAATGGGTTACCTGTGGTTTGAACATGTGAGCTATCCCATCACCAGCACCTGGTAACGTCACACCACGAAAGAAGAATATAATAAGAACCACATACGGGAATGTCGCTGTAAAATATACCGCCTGAAACACAAGAATATAAAACAAGTTTGTGTTACATGTCACACAATCACAAAAGTTGGAATAATCTTGACAAGACTGGTTTCGCTGAGCAACAACAACAACAACAACAGCAACAACAACAAAAAAAAAAAAAAAAAAAAGAGAGAGAGAGAGAGAAATTGAACTCAATCGCAGGAATTAGGAACATCTATTAGTTTTGGGATGACATTGTCCATACATAACTGTAGTTTTGTAGGCGGTACCTTGCCAGCAGTCTGAACACCTTTCATCATACACAAGAACACTACAATCCAAGCAAGTAGCAGTGATAACGCCATGTGCCATAAAATACCACCACTTTCATTGATAGATCCTGTTATCCCAAGTGCATTGTTATACCAATAGTACTGAGTCCTCCCGGCCAGGTCACACTCCTCTAATACTGTAGTGACATTGGTACCATTAACAGATACCATGGGACAACTAGCGTATGGAAGGGGGTTTTGCCAGGAAGCAAACAGATAATAAAAACACCATGCGATGATCATGTTATAATATACACCAACCAGGAAACAGACTATGACAGAAGCAAAACCCACCCCTCCCAGGTAGGGATGGATGTAGTTCCATACTCCAATAGATCCTTGACGAACGCTTTGACCAATGGCCAACTCCAGGAAAAATATAGGAATACCAAGAAGAGTAAGACAAAGTACGTAGGGGATTAGAAAAGCACCTGAAAAAAGAATAAAGACAAAAGAACCCAAAAGCATAAGGCAAAAATGAAAACGAATAGAAAAATTATCAAAAACGAGATACAGCGGAGAATATAATAATGTTCAAATTACAAATGGAAACTAGCGAGTAACTAGTATAGGCTGCGTTGGTGTGTAATGAATAAAATAATCAATAAAAGAAAATCTGTAACACCGTGAAAAAAAGGAGAAAAATATACTTAACTTTACTGACGTTTCGAGCTTTCGCCCTTCGCCCTTTTTACTCCGATGAAGGGCTAAAGCTCGAAACGTCAGTAAAGTTAAGTATATTTCTCTCTTTTTTTCACGGTGTTACAAATTTCCTTTTATTGGTTAATGTTCAACTTATTAAGCAACTTTCTTAGTAATAGGTTCATAGGTTGATGGAATCTATAAAAATACGCGTAAGAAATACAATTTTTTAATGATACTGGTGTTGTTTGTCTGCGTTAGTAGGCTATATTATGTTATTATGTGATTCAGTGCCAAATAACGTAATGGAGTATCTTGTGAACAGAATTGTGCAATACAGCCATCAAGAAGAACGTGTTATACAGCACACGTCCACTAAACATGTTAAGAAATTGGTTGATTTTTAGCGAGTTCAGGCCAGCTAGTTATGCAGTGCGCCAGACACGATGCACTTAAAAGAGTTTCATTGATTATTTACTTTTTGTTGTGAAATAACTAACACTGATTACAACATGTCAAGTGTATCTTGATCGCGTCTCTTCTTCATCCCCCGCTGCTGCTCCTGCTCTATTCTATTTCTTTTTATAGAGGTTCTTGTCTAAGAAAGAATTGTTCTTCATTACATTTAGTGTCTATCAAGTCCTTGTGTGGCTTTATTATGAGTACATAAACTAAAGCCTGGTTAGTTATTTCATGAGTCCTAGTTTATCTTCACATGACAGGGTCAAAGATCTGGTTAACAGCAGACGAACTATTGCACGAAATCACTCGGAAAGGGTTTGTCACGTCTCTTAGTTCATCTCTACATTATTCCCCTGTTCACTACGGCATATGCTACTGTACGGTTATACGGCCCTACGCCGTAGGCAGTTGTAATACAGTACTTCCTTACAATTATAACAGCTGTAATTGTTTACGAAAGAAGGCGAACAACACGGCGAACACTGAACACCGCAAGTCCACATGCGACAAAGCTGAATTACTTAGAAAACCTATTGGATAATATAGATTAATTATACGGTAAGAAACCGTTTCCAGAAGAAAATCACAAAACTGATGCTCGGAATCACAAAACTGCTCTGGTGATAATTCTGTACTTTGCCCTAAACTCAAGTTATTTCGTCAATGTTATATAAATGAAACATTCGGTCTTTGTCATGTGATCTGCCATGTTATGTGAAATGCAAATAAAAACCCTAGTATACTGTAAAGAACACTTGCTTCAAGGTAAAACATCAGTTGTCGAACATAATCAACTTTATTGTATGTCTATAAGACAGGACAGGCGGCGTTGCGCGAGGAAAACATCCTTGCTTTGGTAAAACTAAACTTACATATAACTTTTAGTCGTTTAGTCATTTGCATAAAGCACTTTCTTTGTTTGCAATCTAAACCCAGTTGCTGTAATTACATGAGCATGGATCAGTAGATAATGAATTGCGCATTTTCTCGTTTTCTGTCTCTGTGTTCGTTGCGCTAGTCTTTGCTTTCGGGCAGTTCAGCCGTTTGGGGATCGGTTTCTGTCACTCCCCGGTCGATGCGCGTACGATGGCGTATTATATTGTAGTTCAATTAACCCTTTTGTATTGTGTGTAATTCACTTAATATCCCTGACCAATTAACTGGAACATTACTGCAGGATAAACACGATCTTTGCGAAGCAGAACGTGCAATCGGCTGAAAAACGTGTTTAGCTGGTGAAGCGCCGGTGAACGAACAAGACCTCAGTAGTTCTAGTTTACACAGGGCAAATGTCATAAGAAGTATAAGGACTTCAACCATTAGAAAACAACTAAACTCCAATACTCACCTCCACCATTCTTCTGACATAAGTATGGGAAACGCCACACATTACCAAGCCCAACAGCGTAACCAACAGTAGCAAGAACGAACTCTATCTTGTTACCCCAACCACCTCGTTCATCTTGCACTTCAACTGTAGGACCCTCATCACCAGGTCCAGTAATAGTTACGTTTATTTCACCGTTTTCAATCTCTGCTTTTGCCATGTTCTTGTCAGTAAGGGGCGATGAGCTTAGGCAAGCTACTTTACAAGAGATGTAAGTTTTATTCCGTCAAGGTGAACCAGTCCAAGGTCTCCTGTAGCTCCGCAACACCAAGCGATGTGCTTTTAGGGTGATCGGTTTGGGACCTTGTGGTGTTGAATTACAAATGTTCAATATTAAAAATATACAGACTGCTTTCGCTAAACAATTCTCATAAAACTAGAGGTATCCTTCAACAACTTTAGACAATGTTTCCTTTAATGATAAGAAAGATACCCCGAGAACTATAGCGCGCTTATAAAGGTGGAAATCCAAGTGCTGTTATTTGAGGCATGAAGCCCGTGTGCGATTCAATGGAAAATGGTCTAAATAAAGCGACATCGATTTGTAATAGCGTCGTATCGTCCAATGAGCAGAAAGCTACACCAGGCACCCAATACCTCAATGTTGATGTGTTTATCAGATTTGATAGCAGCGGAAACGGCTTTCTTTGTGACAATAGTCAGACTGTATTGAGTTTGTTTGATCGTATAAAATTACTTTGATTAGAAAACGCTTATACAATTTTAATTCGGTATTTTTCCTAGTCGATTTCAGGGTGCGTTAAGTCTTTTGGCATTGAACATCATGAATGTACCAGGCACATCCGGTGAAAAAGTCTTTGATATCATGACTGTTGATTCTCTTCATCCGTCAGTTTCTAGTCTCGTCCTTTCATTTACTCTTTTCAATATTATCGTTTTTTATTGCAAGAGCAAGAGTTATCCATTGAAGCCAAGAAGATCAAATGGACTAGATGAGGTTAGGGTTCAAAAGGCTATTTTAGAGCAGATTTCGTATGATTGTGAAAAGCTCGCGGCATGTTGCAAGCATCCCTTGCCGCGATCGTGATGCTTAGAATTTGGACGTGCCTTTCCCGGCCTTGACCGTGTCCGCGCCGGGACCTTTTTTCAGTCATACGAAAATATCTCCTCTATTGTAATCAGACAACGCCTCCTTTCTGCAAGATACCTTGCATAGAGCATCACGGGCTTTCCTGTGTTATTCTTAACAAGTTTGGCAAAAAAGGTGAAAGAGAAATGGATGAATGGAACTGTTTCTGCAACTGGCCAAGAATATCGAAGGCACGCGCAGGCCCGTTAGAAGCACGAACAGATTTCGAATTCTTTATTTTCATGTTATTGACGTTTAAGCATCGGTTGAAACAATTTACGTTAGTTACGTTTTAGTTGTTTTGTTAGACAAAGGTCATATTAAGTATTCGTAGGGTTACAAACCCGCAAAGAAATTGAATGAATAGGACCGATAGGACATATAACCATGCACAGGACATAGAGTTACAGGTTGCAAATCGTGTGTTTGTTATTATTCTACTTAACTGCACAATACAATTTGCAACCTGTAACTTTACGTCCTGTGCATGGTTATATGTTCTATCGGTCCAGCAACATATTAATTCTTTTCGGCGTGAAATTGTAACTTGCATCTCAAGTATCTATTTCGTGGCAATCTCTTAAATTGTATTTAGATTTTGTGAAATGTCATTTACAGAAGCCAATCAAACTACTATCAAAAGAAAGCTGCACTCCCAAGATCTAGAGTGTCAAGGGTGGGGAGGGTGGGGGAGTGGAGTGGATGGGAGGGGAGGGGAGGTGGTAAGGAGTAGTGATGATAATGTGAAAAGAAACTTCAACAATATCATCTTTTCTAATGGCATGACATTTTATTGATAAAAACGTTATAAAATTTGTATCATTCCTATAAATACATTCAAGGGCCATAACTTTCCTGATAGGAATGCTTAAAACATTTTTGCAAAACCCCAGGGTTTTATAGATCAGTATAACATTAGTGTGCCTGTAACACAGGGTATCTGGTAAGGTCCTTTTATTTGTCACAAGGAGTGAAAATGCTCTCGTTCTGTGTCTCTATATATGAAGATTTTAAAAGAAATTACATTGTTATCCATCAACCAAAGGAGCAACTAGGAGGACAGGTAAGACAAGAATAAAGGATGGACCATCAAAATCCATGGCATTGAGGGGTAGAAGTCAGAAAAACATGCATAGAGGGGGGTATAACTGTCTTTAGGGGGATGGAGTCATGATGTTAAGGAATAATATACATTGTTAGTTGAATGTAAAACATACATTAATATTCTTCACTCTATTATGTATCTCTAGTAGATCGTTAAACTTTTAATTCAGTTAATAGTTCCTGTAATAAGGTTCTGAATCTTCCCAGCCCCATGGCATAACTAATCAATAGTCCCCACAAGGGAACAGGTTAATTAGCCTGCACTTAATCCAATCTCAGCCTGTTACCATGTTTGTCTTAGTTGCACAATTGTATCTTGTTATAATTCTGTCACAGAAGGGACAAGTCTTGTGTGGAAACAACATGTTTCAACAGAAAAGCTAGGTTACTACTGCCATAGCAACACTGCATCAGCCTACCATTGCTATGGCAACACTTACAAGGTTAGGAATTCAGCATTTGCATCTGTAAAATTAAACAGAAGACTGGAAATGAACTAATGCTGCATAGAACTGTGGGTATGGATTTGGGGAAAAGATCAAAATGTGCTACCATCCGCAAGTTTTTTTAGTGACAGCTTTGTCTCAACCAAAAATAAAAAAGAAAGTTTAACTTTTAAAGAAAGGTCCCAATTGTGCTATTCAAAAGTAAGCTTGATCTGCACCTTGAGCTCTGAGTCTTCTGCACTGCCATAGCAATCAAGCTTTGTCATAATCCTCCCTTAATGAAATTCCCTGAAAAAATCATACTGGGAAAGCTTCAGAAGAAGAGAACACACAAAAAGCAATGAGGACTTAATTTTTGTAGTAAAGTTTAAATTTCTTCTAATGTTATACACAGGAAAATTTTTTCATTTCCCAAATTGGGAACAAATTGGAAAAATGCTACAAAAACCCAAAATGGGACATAATTACCCCAGGAAAATGGAATAAATGTTCAAGGAATATATTTTTTTAATTATGTCCCATATTGGGTTTTTGTAGCATTTTTCCAATTTGTTCCCAATTTGGGAAACCAAAAAATTTTCCTGTGATAGTTATAGACAATTGACACTATAGCCACACTTCCAAACTACTACTTCTGCTAGTTGCTGTGGCACTTCCTGTTGGTGTAGAATTGTCATTTTTAGGGGCTCCTGTTGTCCCTGGGTCACAACCATTTTTATTGCCACCAGCAATCACTACACTGCTGTTATAAGCCACATTGTTACGAGGTTCATCATAATAATTATCAAGCATTTCATTGTTATGATCCAAAATACTTAGTGAGCCACTGGATGCTCCATTACTACTGTTTCTAGCTGGTGACTCATCATTATGACTTCTGTGTTCACAGTTGGCAGATAAAACAGGATGTCCAGTTAATGCAATATTATAATGGCTATTACAAGATGTTCTTTCATTTCTTTCATCTTCAGATATTCTAGTGTTTGTTTGCAGTTCTCTTTCCTCATCAGGAGAATTTGAATTGTTATGAATTGTTAAGATATCATTGTTGCCAGCACTGTTGTGATACATTGTCCTCTCTACTCTACCACATGGTGGATTGGTTCCTGCTGTATTTGATTCTAAATCTACAGGTGCAGACACTTGTCTTTCTGGAATAACCCTAGAATATGGTGGAGGTGGCTCTCCATCATCATGACCATCATGATCATCATCTTGTTCATTTTGTTCATTATGTGATGCACGAGGAGTTGATATGGGTGAGATATGAGGAGACATGTTTGGCGTAGGATAACGCTCTGGATGTTCCATAACTACAGACAGTAGAAAGCCTGTTAGCACTAAACCATTATGTTGTTATCAAGAAGAATTTTGTATGAGTAGAAAAAGAAATGTAAAAAATATTCCCTATCCCCTACCCCCACAAATAACTAACCTGTCCTATAGTATACTACCCTATCCCCTAACCCCACAAATAACTAACCTGTCCTATAGTATACTACCCTATGCCCTCCCCCCACAAATAACTAACCTGTCCTATAGCTTGGTGGAGAATCCATAACATAATTGCTAACAGTTTCATTTGTCCCAATGCATTCTCTGTTTGCAGCTGGTTCACTCTGACAGCGATGACAGGCACCCATCATGATGCATCTCATTGCACCAACACCAAGAAAAACAATACCACAGAATATGGCAGCTACAATACCTGCTGTGGCATGGGATGATGTTATGGCTGAGGAAAACATCAACACATTCATCATTATCATCATCAACATCATCACTATACTGCAGGTAATTCCTTCAATATACATGTTTAATTTTTTCCAGTCCAGAACCTAGTGAATTGCTCGTGCTGATTGGTTGTTTGCCAGTCAGTTTTTTATGAGTATGGACCAGCTCATCTGGACTGCTCACAGTTACATGGACTTGGAAGGGATTCCGAACCGGAAAAAAATAAAACGTTATTAAATGGCTGAGGTCAGTCCATCTAAGGCAAATATTTTCTCAATATGGACCTCCCAGCAGTTTAATAACATATATGTACACATTGTACCAGTCTTGAAAAAACTCCGAGCATTATTCTTTCAATTAATGAGATTAACTAGATAAGTTGCTTTTTTCTTAAGAATAAAAGCAAAAACTTGAGCTGTTTCTGGTATGACACACCTGATATGTAGCAAAAATTGGCCTGTGTTGAATGCATAGGGCAAGAAAAAACATATACCGATAGATGTATATATTAAATAAAGAACAAGAACTTACAACTTTTAGATGAGGATGTACTGAAGCTTATGACAAATCCACTATCTGTTATCTCATCTTCATTAGTAATAAAATTTATATAGACAGCAGCTTCTTTTATGAGTAGAGAAGGTGGTGCCTTTGAGTCACAGTATTTACCAATCAGTCTGTCAATTCTTGGGGTGTTTCCTGAATATACAGCAACATAATCTAAACAATCACCACTAGCATGTTTGGGAGCAAGATTAAACTCTCTGAAAAGTAAAAGTATAATAAAAAATATTAATTATATTACTGTAAAACAACTTCAGCATTCTGCTTGTCAAGCATTCTTATTTGCAAGCATGCATTAATGCACTTACATCTTGAAGCTAACTAATTTCATTGACTAACCTGAATGTTAGCTTTATCTCTGGATTATTGCCATTCACTCGCACAGTCCAAACACAAAATAAATTAGGTGAATAATTATTTGGGTAGCCTGGTGAGGAGAATTTGCCTGATTGGCTGGTAAAGTGAAATCCACAGTCAATATCTATAAATATAACAAGAAATATTTAATCTTGTCCTACATTTTACTCACTATCTTGATTCTGATTGATCATGATATCATAAGAAAAACATTACCTTCAGCCCCACTAGTTATTTGGATTAAGTAAACAAATAAACCTAAAATGAAAGAAAAGTCATGAAATAGCATGAAGGAATCTGAAAATGTTGAGCTATTCTATAAGAGTAGGGGATTGTCTCCTGGTTCAACAGTCTGGTCTCAGAGGCACATTACTGACTTTACTCATGATTGTTAACTGCATGACTGCAATATGCACTGTAATAGTAAACTGGAAAAGTCCTAAAAAATGATGTAAAAATGAAACATTTGTTGTTCCCTCATGATGAGAGGAGATCATTTATTTATTTTTTGTTTGATATAGGTGTTATATTTGAATATTAATTCTAGTGTAAGAATTTTGCCTGAAAAAGTGTAGTGAATTCTTCTTATTCATGCATATCTGAAGCCAGACAACATTATTTTCAGACATGAATTACTGAGAAAATTTTCAGGTATTTGTAAGTAAGGAGAATAAGTTTAATAAACTAAAGGATTTATTATTTAGTACCTGATTGTGATAATCCCTTTATTTTTATGAACAATGATAATTTAGGGCCATAAGTTTATCAGTACACCACTGTTATATGTTCCCTCTTTAAATAAAGTTTATTATTATTATTATTATTATTGTTATTATTATTATTATTATTATTATTATTATAAACTTTGTTTTATCAACAAATACTTTCATTGCTAATTGAAGCAAGAAATATTTCAAATAGCTTTACTTCATGTGATGTAAGCTTTTGTCATTCATGTGCTAACCAGAGATCAGGCAGATCATTTTGCTTTTTTAATGTATGCTGTCATACACAGATAGCGAAAACCAGACATTTTTAAAAAGGATTCTGAATAAAATCAGTACAAAAAATATGAATTGAATGCAGCTTGGTTAATTAATACACATAAAAATGAAACAATTACTTACCAACGAACAAGAAGAAACAAAATAAAGCCATTATTTAAGACACGTTTAATAAGATTATAAAAAATATTCTCTCTTGGAACATTAAAATTATGCTGGGATTCAAGGTGTCATCTGACCAGTTAATAATTCAACAGCAGAAAATGTCAGCAGTAAACCAGAAGGGAGCTGTCCTTCATATACAGCTGAGATAAAAAGCTGTATACTTTGCCTTGATCGTTGCCTAGTAGTTTAAGAACTATTTTATCTTGAAGTCTTTCCAATCAATTTTTTTAATACGTAGATCAATTAAAACACAAGTTGATGGTCAATCAACAATCGCTTTTCACGCAATCGGCTCACGTAGCCACACCATTTCTTGTTCAGTTAGGTATCCAGTATATATAGTAGAGGGTCCAAGCCTTTCATAGCTGATATTCGTGGGAAAAGACAACGAAAATCGCAAGAAAAAAAAATTCGATAAAATGGTTCAAAAACAGACAGTACAGAATCGATCTCAGGCTCTCTCGACTTACAAGATAACATCTGATAAATGAGTGTTGGGATCCCTGTGTTTTTTGAATATATAATGATTTATGATTTATATAGCGCCTTTTCTATGTGGATATAATCAAAGGCGCTTTACAATGGTTAATGAGAATTTTTACAGACTGCATTTTTATATATATGATGGTAGTTTTAATACTAAAGGGTAATATCTTCATAAATATTTCATGTTTTTACGAAATAATTTGTACTATGGATTAAAAATGTATATCTTGTTGAATTAAAACCAGCATTATAATGCTGGTTTTAATATATTAGAGTAATAGAAAGACACTTTTTTACTTCAAATTTGCATGGTTCTTGACCCGCCGGCCAGATAAGATCCCTCGGGTAACGGGAAGTTGCGGGATGATCGCGGGACTGGACATTGCGCAGATTGTTGTGGTAGAAACCGAAATGTAATTCATCTTTTCAAGCATCTCTTACTTATTTAACCGTTTCTTTTACTTTGATAATACTCTGCTGGACCTTGCAAAGAGACGGAGACTCTTTTAGAATGACTTGATAAGTTTGTAAGCGAATGTTTGTTGTTTTTAATGTTAAACTTGCGATCACTTTTTCATTTTGTCGATGGGACAAACATTAATAGTTAAGTTCTCGCTTGATTAATTTATTTATTTGACCTCTGCTGATCTTAACTCTTACCGTATTTTATGTCTTACAGAATCAATGAAACCACAAATAGAATTACCTCTTTTAAAAGGGGTAATATTACAAGAATCAACAAGTGAGGGAAAATCTCGTCGCCTCGTCCTTCACTCTTCGTTTTACTAACACTTGACAAACTCGGTTTGTTGGTCGAAAAGAAGTGAAGAAGTTCCGTAAAGAAGGATGGGTTCTCCAGTAAACTAAACACTAATGGCCACCAGCTATAAACAGGACTCTAAAACAGACATTACAGAGTTAAATAACAACATCGTGAGCCAAGAAAGAAGTGTAAATCGAGTTGGTAGTGCTGGAAGTAGCAGAAACACAACATGGCGTCTTGTCCTTCTTTCTTCAAAAATCCGACAATCTTCGGTGTTATCTTCAGCAATTAAGTCTGGAGTTCGTATTTTATCCTATAAATATGACAGCACTACATTAGAATCACTTCTTGTTCAAGTACAACAACATCTGGGAGAGAAAAAGTTGGAGAGCATCGCATTTCTTGCTAATGGTCAACAAGGAACAGTACAGTTATGTGCAAGTGGAGAACAGGTAGCGAAAAAATGAAAAAAATAAAGTTACACTCTTTATTCTGTTACACTAATTTTTATTAAAGAATTAAGGTTATATTTTTGGATTAATTTCTAAAGTTCTGAGATCCCTTATAGACATGATAATCTATATTCATCTATTTAATAGTGTACTATCCAGTATTTTCTTAATATGCAACTTTATGTATATTTATAAAACTTGAGATTTTTAAACCTTTTTTAATCTAACAGCAACTTGGTTTTCCTATCCTCGTTTTATTTGCAAAATCTTTTTATAAGCAGTGACAATGATATAAACATGAAATGGGATGAAAAGCTACAATGTGGGAAATGAGAAAAATGGAAATTGTTAGATCAAGCTACTAGGTTTTTTACACTATTTATTATACATCTTTATTTTTTACATTGTTTTTATCTCTGTTATTGTAATCATCCCAAAGGCACAACACTTATCTTAACATCTGTTTTAAGTTCTTATGACAACAGGAAAGCTCCTGGAGGGCTTATTGATAAAGTTAAGTCCAGTTTGCATTTGGCACATGATGAAAATTTCATTAGCTTTACCCACTACGTTAATTTAGGTAGTCTTACATTGTATTACATTGTATAATGCATCAAAATTCTAAGAAATTTCATAGTTATTGTATTTTTCTTTCTTGGCTCTTTTTAAAATAGGAAAATATATGATTCAGAAGTATACATCAAGATTTTTTTATTTTCCCAGCTGTTGAACAACATATTTTACTGTTAGAACATCCTGAAACTACTTCAGAACTCTAGATGCTTTTTGCATTATTTGAATTAATGAAGCATAATCTTTAGACAAATCATTTTACCACATTTCCAATAATGCTGTGCGTCAGTTCTAAAAATATCCCTCTTAATAGATGTATGACTCAGACAAACAAAATTATACTGAAAAGAACACGGAAAAACATACATTTTATTTCGTTGTATTTCATTTTATTTTATAAATGAAACATTGCTTATTTTCAAAAAATTTTGTCATTTAAAACCAAACTGCAAAAATCAGATGCAAGGGGATGAAAAAAATATTTTTCAGAGGTTTGTTTGTCTGAGTTGTGACGTACTGACATGCAGCGCTATTGATATGACTTGAAGTTGGATTTATTACTTGGGCCACCTGTGGTAGACCAAGTCTAGTTTTTTAAAAGAGTATAGAGAAAGTGGAAATCATGCATCATGTGTTGGTTGTTCTGCACAGCAAAGTGTTGTTTTAGAAGTCAATTTCCACTTTATCAATTCAAAGTGAGGCAAACTTTTGTTAATCAATTCATGTATCATTCTATTTAGGTGATCTCACTCAGAACTCTCAATGAACAAGAGGACATTAGGAATTTCTTTACCCAGTTAGTGGGTACTTGTTTTGATGTCACAGCACCAGGAGCACGCCTGGACTTCCTGGCCTGTCCCTTAGCACACAGTAATGATGCCATACAAGTGCTTGAATTCCTGGAAAATCTGACAAAGGTATTATATTTTATAACCATGTTAATTAGATCACTGTATGGATATTACTATGTTAACTAAATGATATGTATATTTGTAACATTAGGTGACTGTTGGTATGACAAAAGACTTGATGGGTGTTGATGTGAGAAGCAGTACAAACAAGACTGATGATAACACCAGGTGATTTTTGATGACAATTGGTGGTGGTGATAATGATGATGGCAATGATGTTAATAATACTTATTGTCATGGTTACGTTTCTGGTTATATTGCTGGACTATTGGTGGTGATGGTATTGATAATGCATCCTTCATTATATTTTTATTCTAACCAGTGTTTTAATGCAATTATTGCCCTCATTTTCCATGCACCACAAGAGATGCATTTGTTGCATTCATTATAAGACATTGTGTTTGTGATTGCAGTATTTTTTCTCCTGGTGATCTGTACTTTAAGAGTGAGAAGATGAGAGGGTGGTCAGGAACTCAACCACAAAGCATCAGCAACTTTGAAAAGATTAGAACTGTGGGAAAGGGTATTTATAACACATGGATATTTTCAATCCCTAGCATGTGTGTAATATATGGCGGATACTCAAACAAGAGTAGTTAAACCAGTCTTGTAGTTAATCAAACAAGTTGTGAGGAAACCCCACATGAGTGACTGTCAATATGATAGGTGTTACTTGGCATGAGTGTGAGGCATGTGGGTTGGGTTAACATCCTGTTGACTCATTCCTTTTATATTCATGTCTGACAATTATGTCATGCAGCAATTGTTTAATCTATTTCTGGAAATAATAAGCACTTATTGGATGAGGCTGAATATGACATGAAGAATTAAGCAGTCCAAGGTGGATGTTATCTGCCAAAGCCATAGTCTGAGGTGGATAACAGCATCCGAGGTATAATTCTTCACATCATACAATAACGTCATCCAATAATTGTTTTATTATTCATTCAAAATATATAATAAAAACATGATTAAACCTCTGGTACATTAACACCTGGGATTTTAAGGAATGTATGAAATAAATTAACTTCAATGCTTTCCAAGCATAAACTTTAAAGATTCTTGGTAACTTAGAATATTTTGTCAAACTTAACATTTTGGTACCACTGTCACAAGATGGGATGAGTCAAGTGACCTGTTATGTCATGAAACACATTTTTCAATCTCCAGTGGTGGAAAAAATAGGGAGGAATGTTTTCTCTACATTTTTTACTAGGTCTTGATTATGAATGTGCTTACTATAGACTTTTCGACCATTGATCTTAGTTAAGGAGATATTATGTAAATAGGTATCATATGACCTTCATTTTTCACAAACTAATACAAATACGGTGTCTCCTTAAAAAATACCAATAGTTGAAATGTCTATACACATTCATAATCAAGACCTAGAGAGAACTATAAAAATATAGAAAAAATATTGGTTCTTATTTTTTTCCACCACAGGAGTTTGAAAAACATATTTTGTCATGTAATGGGTCACATGACTCATCTCATTGTATGAAAATGACACTAAATTGTTAAGTTTGTAAAGATATATCACTTATCTAAAAATCGTGTTCTGATTTTGATTGAAACAAAAACAAGGCTATTTTTCATTATATGGGCAAGTCCTTAAAAATCCCAGGCCTTAATCCCCTTGAGACTGATTTTTCTTGATTGAATTATTGCTTAAGACAGTGTTTACAAGATGTCAGAGTACAGCCAAAAAAATGTAGGACAATACATGACCTCAGACTACAGCCAAAATAATTTAATTGGATGATGACATCTGGTCATGGAGAATTGACCAGGGGTCCTCAGCCAATAACAGACTTTGTACAGAGCAGACATAGCTATCATTGTTGGTCTTCATAGGTGCATATGGAGCAGCAGTGTTGTACAGGAAGAAAGATGATGACTCTCTTGTGATACTAAAAGAGATAACACTTCATGATCTTAATGCTTCTGAACGTCAGATGGCCATGAATGAGGTTTCCTATTCTTTTCTTGGATTATTGGTTCTTTTCCAATAATATAATTTATATTCTATATCTTTTCATGTTTATACCAAGTCATCTTTTCTCATGTCCCTTCCTCATTCTCTTTGTCCTTTTTGTTCTTCCTGGTTTCTAACCACAATTCATTTATCATTGTACATTTTTCATCTAATGAATTTGCCTCTTTTTTAGTCTTTTCTTGTTGTTCCTGTTTGTCTTCAACCTTTCTACTTTTCTATCTCATATTCTTCTTCTTCATTTATTCCTTTTTTCTCCAGGCTAAGGTTCTATCCAAGCTCAGTCTTCACCCTAATATTATAAGCTACTATGATAGCTTTGAAGTTGATGGTACATTAATGATAGAGATGGAATATGCTGATGGAGGGTAAAGTATAATAGAAGTACAATAAAATGGATTTAAAATTAAGTTCGATCTGTAGAAAAATAAGCTTGTTGTCCTTATAAATGTGAAGGCAAGGTGACTGACTGACAGATTGATTGATTGATTGACAGGTCATTAGATCAGTACTTGATGCGTTTAGATAAAGACATGGATGAGAAAGACATCTTGGTAATGTTTCAACAAATGTTGTCTGCACTGAAATACATTCACAATAATAACATCCTACACAGGTAACAATGGAAACTTATTGATAAAACCATAAGGATTTTTGGATGATCATTGATGATGATGATGATGATGATGATAATGATTGTGGTGGTTATAATGAGGATAGAGGTGGTGATATTGATGATGATGTTGATAATGATTGTCGTGGTTGTAATGATGATAGAGATGGTGATGATGATTATGATGTATGTTATGATGGTATGATGATTATGATGATGATGAGGACTATGATGATGATTATTGAGTATAATAATAGTGGTTGATGATTTTGTGATAATTTTAGGGATCTGAAGACAGCAAACATCTTCTTAACAAAGGACACAGTTGTCAAGCTTGGTGATTTTGGTATCAGCAAACAACTTGAAGGCTCTAAAGCTAACACAGTCTTGGGTACACCTTATTACATCTCTCCTGAAATGGTAAATAAGCAATAACTGTCTTCCATGACTCAGAATGATGTTAATTGCATGTGATAATTGTTTATATTATACATGGTATGACCTGTACAGACCACCATGTCTATACCTACTATATGAAAACCATTGACATTGGGCATGTACAGGTTTTTTGCAGTGGTCAGGGAAATCTTGTATGTGGACCTGAGCTCGCTTGTGCATGCTTGACTTATTGACTGAGTTAGGTTGGTCTCTACTGGAAAATATTTGATTCTTGGTGGTCAGTATATGATAATGACCTGGACCCAAATATTTTCCTGTGCTAGCAGTCAGTCAACAAGTCCATATTCTATGTGTTACAGTGTGAAGGTAAAGATTACAACCAGAAGAGTGATGTGTGGGCACTTGGATGTATTCTGTATGAAATGGCATCAAGACAGAAAACATTTGAAGGGTCCAACCTGCCAGCATTAGTCAACAAGATCATGAAGGTATGTACTATATATATGTGTGGGTGTGTGTAATGAAACTGTGGTATGCTTGTTGTTGTTGCTTTGTTGTGTGTGTGTGTACATGGATTTTTGTTTGTATTCAAAGCAACTATTTCTATAAATTTTTTTCTTCACATTTGTGCCTATAGACCTCTTTAGCTTTGTATGCAAATTGCCCATTTCGGACCATGTGACATTCTCTTGGGAATTATTCTTTTATGATGAATGTGTTAAAATATCAACATAAGAAAGAATTAATTCCCAAGAGTGACATCACGTGGTCTGAAATGGGTAAACAAACAACAAAGGTAAAGAGGTCTATTAGTCTCATAGATTATTTCACTGTTAGGGTCAGTTTGCACCAATCAGAGGCAACTATTCTCCAGAATTTAGAAACTTGGTATGTATTATATTAATTACTGGTACAATATACAGTATCATAAGGATTTGGGACAGGTTTTAAGACAAGCTGTGGGGGTAGTGGTGGGGATCAATTGAGACAAACTGTGGGGGTAGGGGTGGGGATTACTTGCTAGATGTGTGGTGTGGGGGGATTCTATTTTTGCATACCAAATAAACACTGTTTCATGTTATGAAGGGAAACACCATTGCTTATTTAATCAGTAAATTAATTCAATGAAACGTTCAAGATTACAGTCAACCGTATATTTTAACTTGCTATTGTTGCTTGTGTGATGACATGTAAACCTTTTATGAAGTGTTAATGTCTTCCACAGTCAATTACACCATCTTTTGTTAACCTTATGCGCTATTTTTAGTCTTTTATTTCCATAAAAGACTAAAAAATAATCCATATAAGGCATATTGTATTGTTAGTGTTATATTGAAAGTCCTTTGGCACCATACGTACAGCTTACATTAATGTTTTTTTGGTTGTCTTGTGTTTAATCAAGACCTCAATTTGCTTGGGCAGCCAGCAATCAACGACTTGAATTGCTTGTTAAATGTGTGAAAATATCGTAATTATATGCGACAGCAGCTTATAAAAACACCTGCGAAATATTCAATCTTGATCACCGCTGCGATAGTTTTTTCCTTTTTTGGAGTTATCTTTATTTTCCCCGATATTTTTTGATGGAAACTATATAAAAATAGTTCAAAGGGCCCACTTAAAGTTTCGATATAAAGGTGAATTAAGGATTCATTTGGACTGGTCTTAACTGAAACACCTGCTTTGGTAAACGGGACAAGTTGATCTGCATACAGAAAGAACCTTGAACAAAACCAGAAACGTAGCGTTTTTATAAGAAACTCCATCATTACATACAGATGGACTGGTCAACATATCTGTGCTTGTAGCGACAGCAGTGTTGTGTTATGCAATTCTGGTAATAATATTTACTTGACTGATTGTAAAATGGTCGCACAATTAATATTATCCATGAAGAAACTGCAATGGATTGAAGAAATTCATTTGTTACATCAACAAGTACGTTTCTGTCAAAGTAGCGCTGAACTTCGTTCTTACTTTTCGATGTACATGTACCAGGTGTGGGTGTGAGAATCGCCCTGCTGTAAAACCTTCTATAATCGTAATAACTTTCAAGGTTATATTTATCTTTCTTCGTATCCGTCGTTTTCGTATTTGATATTTTTATGACAACTAATTTCCAAATACTTCAATACTCTACACTCCATCGATATGAAACTACTCAATACTCTACATCCATTGATATGACTCAATACTCTTTTCCATCGATATGAAACTACTCAATACTCTACATCCATCGATATGAAACTACAGCATGATGGTTAGACTCCTTGTCTATCCTATGGTAACCTATAGTTGGTTAGGATTACACTTTCACGGCAGAGCATCATACAAATGTTAATAACATACGGTATCTAAAGGCGCCGACACGATGCAACACTGCACACAATATTGCATGCAACAAATGCAACAAATTTAAATCTGGGGGATAAACCTTGCAGTTTTTAGATTTTGTTGCATGAAATGTTGCATTCAACAAGTTTCAGGGGTAGACACGCGCTTCAATAATCCTATTGTACACAATATTGCGTGCAATGTTACACCGTGTGTCGTATCCCCTGTATGTCGTATCCCCTGTATGTCGTATCCCCTGTATGTCGTATCCCCTGTACCCAGGTCAATATGTAATCATGATTTTCTTTTCCCGGGTCTTTTTCAGGTGAAGGACATCCTACAGAAAGACCCCGAACTACGCCCCTCTGTCACCGACCTCCTGTACGATCGAGTCCCTAAGGTACGTTATATCACATCATTGCCAACCGCTTGTACAATCGAGTCCCTTTTGGTCTAAACCAAAGTGAAAAAACGCTGTCGGCTTCAAAAGTTTTAGTCATAGAAAAATAAGACCGAGTAGTATTCTGGGTAAACAGTTAATGAGGCATGATAATATGCATTGAACGTTAATATAATTCAAATATTGCTTTCTAGAATTCGAAGCAATGTTCGAAAGTTGAAGCAATGAACAATATCCTATGCATATAATATGGATCTTATTAGTGCTTACCCATAACCCCTTTCAGTCTTACCTTCTATGATTTAAACTTTTCAACCCGACTTTTTTTCAATTTGGTGTATTCAACTGTTTATGTTATTTGCTATAAGTTATATATCATTATCAGTGATACCGATATATGCTACTGAAATATGGATGTGGTTTTGCGCTACAGTTGTTAGCACGTTATGACTATCCTACAGAGGATGAACTCAACAGTTCCATGGAACAGAACAGGAGGAAAAAGACAAGGTTGGTAGTGACTAGAAGTTGTTGTGTGATAAAATCTTGTGTCTTATGAGTTAATATTGCGTAACACACCGTCTAACAGTATCTTGAGTCTTATCAGTTAGTGTTGCGTGACATGAGGATCGTGACAAGATGCTTTGGTTGAGACTGTGTGTGTCTTTATTTCTGCAGATCTTTATTCTTTTATCTGGACATGGCTACTGTCAGTATGTACCCAATAGAAACACCAGTTAGAGCACAATTGGGGGAGGTAAGCGATTTCGTGGAGTCTCCTACCATGGTAATATTAAAGCAACTTTTTTGATTACTCGTTCTATCTTTAAGGTGGCTGTTGGCACATCTCACGTTACCGTGGTAACACTAGAGGGAGCGGTTCATACATGGGGTGATAATGGGTATGGTCAACTTGGTCAAGGTGACTTGATTAACAGAGACAAGCCAACTTTAGTCGAATCTCTTAAAGGAAAATCCATCACCAGGTATAAAATGACTGATGTGACGTCACAAGTATATGTGTGTGTGTGTGTGTGTATATATATATAGAGAGAGAATGTGACGTCACTCATGAATTGTCAAGTTTTTTCCTTTTGTGACGTAGTATAGGGTGGTATGAATAAGTATGTTGTAATCTTATTGTTTTTCTATTAAGGGTGGCCTGTGGTGATAACTTTAGTGTCTTCGTAACTGACAATGGTATTGTCATGACAACCGGATCAACCGAACATGGCTGCTTGGGACACAGTGATAGGACCAGTATCTCACGGCCAAAACTAATCGAGGGGCTGCTAAGCGTCGACGTCACAGCGGTATCCTGTGGACCACAACATGTTGCGGTGGTGTGCAGTGATGGGTCCATATTTACATGGGGCAAAGGTGCCGATGGTAGATTGGGACTTGGGGATGAAAAGGATCAGTAAGTATACAGTCACGTGATGATGGGTTTCCTGTGGTGCGTTCATTCACCATAGAGTGAGGCTCCGACGAAAGGCAATAATTGTAACTTATTCGTACTTTGCAGGGATGTTCCTTGTCAGGTAAACCTGGAGGTCCCGGTATCTATACGAGATGTACGGTGTGGTATCGATGGTACAATGTTCCTGACAGACACTGGTGCCCTGTTAGCATGTGGAAGGTAATAATTTTAAATAGAATACTGTAAAATATTGAATGAGTCGTGCACATTACAAGGGAACAACATTCAAATGGCTCATTATCATAATCGAGCACTGTTGTTACCTACAGTAACGTGGATATGCAATTTGCTTAGATAAATGAACTCTTGTTCCTGTGTAGTAATGCCAACAACAAACTAGGACTGAATAACAGACAAGGGTTTTTGATGCAAATGAAGAACCTTCTAAATAAAGTAAGTAGATTGAACTATGAAAAGATTACAGTAGCGATGTACCGATATAACATGGCGTGACGTGACCGGACATGACATGATGTTACTTGATGTAAAATGACATGACACGACACGACATGAATTGATGTGACATAACATGACATGCCTTAATTGACGTCAAAAGAGATGGCATAACATGACTTGACGTTATTAGACATGATGTTACATAATGTGCCATGACGCCTTCTGATTGGACAATCTTTGACCATATATTTTGGGCTAATGTCCCGTGCAGGTACAAGTAGAAGTCAAGAACAAACCAACTGCTGTAAAAGCATTGTCACGATACCGTGTCATTGACGTAGCCCTGGGTCCTTCCCACAGTGCAGTGCTGGTTGAACCAGGTCACGTGTATACATTTGGAGCCAATAGCGAGGGTCAACTTGGGTGTGGTAATACTAAACCACGTGATGCTCCTGCAACTGTGAAACCACTTGAGGAAAAGACTGTTACGGTATGTACCACATAAAGACAGCAGTATTACCACTGAATTGGCGATGGTCTTCTGTCAATCAAACGAAGTCTGGCTAAAAATCAATATTTTGTTTGCATTAATTACCTAGTACTATGGGGCACGTGCAATAAGGAAAAATATATGCTAAAATAATCGATTCTTCTGTGAGAATTTCTTCTTCTTAAGATTATTTTTCGTCGTCCTTTCTTTCATAATTTCGACGAAAATTGGCTCAGTTCACGCTTTGTAAAACGGTTTTTGCAATCCGCCACTAAGGAGTGTAGACAGTCGGTCGAGTGTTTGAGACAAAAGACTTTCAATGTTTGTCCATTGTTTGATTGATGGAAGGAAATGGCCAAACGGACGCCAAAAACTTTTATCATAAGGATAGCAGTGTTAATAGCGATGGTCATTTTCTTATCAGATGGTTCTGTGTGGTGATGGTTTCACCATAGCTGGTACAAACGAGAACACACTTTATTTCTGGGGATCCCGTCCATCGAGGAGACAGCGCAAAGCGAGTGAGTCTGGTGACAAGACTGATACAGAAACGACAAGCCTGAAGAAACACAAAAGAAACGCTAGTGGTAGTATGAGTATTTGTAGTTCTGATAGCTTGGATTATTCGTCGGGGTGAGTACATTGCCAACTTTGTTACGGCGTTGCCATGCACACAACAAATTACTTTTCAAAACTCATTCTAAATATGTTTATTGCCGAGTGGTAGTGTAATAACATTCCTGCATAATTATTTCCATAGCAACAACAGTGGTTTAACCAGTAGTCAGACATTCGCAGTGCGTCGTGATGGTGTACTCGAGTCGTCTCAGGGAAGATCAGAGCGAGGAAGAAAGGAGGGCGTACAAGAAGGAATGGCTATGCCTGTATCACAGAAGAAGCGAAAAGATGCTGTTCACGAAGGCAGTAATTCAACACTAGAACTTATGGATAGTTGTGCTAGTGTTATTGATCATGCTAATAACAGGTATACCCTAATACCTTATGGATAGTTGTGCTAGTGTTATTGGCGCCATTGGTAAAGAAAGAAATGATACTCAAGGGTATGACATGTTGCGTGGAGTGGGGAAAGATTACGTACAAGTAGATAGAACTATTGATGCATTATTATTCCAAAATCATCCTGCAATTCGCAGTAACCACGTATAATTTGTCTTTCTTGTTGCAATGTCCGTTCTTGCGCCGATACGTTTTTAATAATGCGCATACTGTTATTTCCAGTCCTGTGTTGGCAGATTATGAGATTCAAGACACAGGTTCCAAAGAGATTCCCAGGAACTACATCCGTATGTCCTCTCGTAAGGGTCGGCTTAACGGTCAGGTTGGCATGGGCTCTCTCAGAATGCATGATAACGAACCTGTTTGTAGTCCCATATCTTTGTTTCACTGGGACGCTATTTGTGGAATCGACGACAACGACTCTGAATACCCTGTTTACCTACAGGTAAAGTCTATTTACAGAAATTATACCATTGTAAATATTTACTTCCTCTTCCTCCCTTGCTGAGCCTGAAATCTTTTTGGTCTCTATCAAAAAAGGAATACAGGGGAGTCTAAATCCACCGCAACGATTTCTGATTAGAATCAGCGAGTAGAATCCATTCGCAAGAGTTTGTCATACCAGCCCTAATCCCAACACACGAAGTGATCATGATATGGAGGAAGATCGTGACGGTGACGGTGATGGTGGGTGGTGCATATGATGATAATGATCGATTGATTGATTGATTTTCAGGACGTCAGTGGTTACGGAGAGAACATTTTCGTTCAAATAGAGACAACTGCTCCTCCTCCTCGAAAACGATCTAAAAAGAGGTCGTGTAAGAAAGGAAGTGAAAAGAAGTCCAGCAAACGAGCAAATGAGAGCCATGATAGGTAAGGCAATTAGTGTTTCTTTACTTTTGGTGGGTGGATGGGTGGGTAGATGGATGGGTGGGTTGGTTGGGTTGGGTGGTTGGTGTATGATATCTGATTCTTATATGTTGTCTTGTTTACTCTAGCTCTCGTCTTGGCCCAGCGTTGGATTCTTCAGTCGGTTCGAGTTCCTCTGAGATGGAAGCGTTAGGGGAGGTAAGGAATAATGCCCCCTCCATACACGCACACACTCTACATACACAGGAACCTAATGTATGTCACGGTGTGTGTAGGCTCCTACATGGATTAGAAACGAACTCAAAGAGGGTATAATAGCTACTGAACAGGTCGATGATGATGCAGACAGTGAAGAGGAAACGGATAGTGACGGTGCGACAGACAGTAATGCTGAAGATATGGACGAAGTTGAGCAAGATAAAACCAAGCCCTTAAAGAAAACAGGTAGGTCACGAAAGCCTGTGTAAAGAAGAGATATGTTTCACAATACTTTTTGTCACTCAAGAGATTTGTTATGAGAAAAGTGTGTGTGTGTCGAGAAACCATATTTAATACAAGAGATGTCGCGAAACTATGAAACGCAAGGTATGTCTAACGCAACCATATGTAAAATGCAAGGAATGTGTCACTAAATCATCCGTGACAGGTCGAGAACTGATGTGTTACCCAAGTATGTATCACGCAAGATAGGAGTAATATATATAAATATTGACAGATTCTTCATTACCGTACAATGACACAAGTTCTACGAAACCAACAAAAAGAAGCGAGAAATTAAGGAAATCAGTCTCCGAAACCATGATTGTTGGTGGAGTTGCCATTGCAAGGTCCTTAGAAACTGAACTAGCAATCAGCGTTCAGTCCAGTAAGACGTCATTAAAGCAAACTTCAGAATCTGGAAACGAGGACGAGACACAGGTAGCCCAACATACTGTTGTACATGAGCTAGAAATAATGGAAAGTTATAGTGCTTAGAAATGAGGTTATTCCGGGCGAACGACCCTTGGAAATAAATTCGGAAAAA
>WUAP02105553.1:0-16473 GCA_015163945.2 Stichodactyla helianthus
GGGGGGCAGGTGAAATTCAGGGGGGATCTGACTATTTTCTTATCAGTTAATTGGGGGATTTCAAATTTTGTTTTGACATTGAGAGGGGGGATGCAAAATTTTAGATAATGCTCTTAAAGCTTAGCTGGGGGGATACATGATTTTTTTCTTATTACAAGGGGGGTTCTTAAAAGTTTCTTACTGAAAAAAAAATTACCTCCCCCCCCTTGTGGTATACATTATCAATGCAGCATTATTTATCTATCTAATTATTTTATTTATTTATTTATTATTTCGTTAATTGTATGTGTGTTGTTTTAACTTCCTAAGTATATGATATATTTGTTTAATAAAAATTGTAAAAAAAAATAAATAAATAAATACAAAAGTTACCATATAAATTCTAAACAGCCACCCTTTTGTTGCCCATGACCCCACTGCCTATGTCCCTTTTTATCGATAAAGGTTGTTTTTGACAGATTCTCTTTGATAGCAGAGTGTGATCTCTTTTTTACAGCTTGGGATCATGAAGGAATTGATCATTGGAAGATTGATAAATTTGATCCAGAGCACAACCCAAACGGGCTTGTAGAGGAGAGCTCTTTTGCTACTCTCTTTCCTAAATACAGAGAAAAATATCTGAAAGAAGTATGGCCGCTCGTTGAGAAACTGCTAAAAGAACAGGTAAGCTATAGAGGATTTTACATGGGCATGCAGAGATACAAATTTTATCTTCGAGTGTTGATGATTATTTCTCATGAGTGAGCACAGCAAACAAGTGAGAGAGATTCAACACAAGAAGATAAAATTTGTATCTCCAAGCGACCATGTAATGTTCTGATCAGGGAAGAATTTTAAGGTCATTTGTGATTGGTTGATACAAGGGTAGTCATGGCAACAGTGATATCTTCACATGTGAAGGATAAAAATGATATCTTCACTGTGTACGAAGTTTTAGAAACAGGAGAAATCCTGGTATTTCATTGATATCTATATAATAACAATTTACATTTATCGGTAACTTGGGGAACTATCAAAAACCATGCATTATGATTGGGTATGCTACTACCTGTCTATTAGTGATAGCCCACTAACAGAGATAAAAACTAAATGTCCGTTTTAGAACTTGCAGTGTCAGTTGGATTTGATTGAAGGAAGCATGACAGTTTCAACAACACGGAAAACCTATGATCCTTACATCATTATTAAAGCAAGAGACATGATCAAATTGATGGCTCGCAGTGTTCCCTTTGAACAGGTACATGTACTGTAAAGAGTTTTGAAGTTGTTTTGATGATGTATTCCTTGTAAAAACCATGTGTAATCCCTCACTGCAAGGGTAAAGTTTTCTACATGTTCTCCAGTTTTCCTCTTACTACAAAAATCAGCATGTAAGAGTTGGAAGAATTTTATATCATTTCTAAAAGTGTGCTTGATTTTTGTAGGCACAGCGAGTGTTGGAAGATGGTATGGCTTGTGATATTATTAAAACTGCTTCTTTAGTACGAAATAAAGAGAGATTTGTCAAAAGACGACAGCGACTCATTGGACCTAATGGTGCAACACTAAAGGTTATAATAATAATGATAATTTATTCACAATAACTATTAAATCTACATTAATAAACACATGAAAAGAAGATATTTGAGGTTATCCCTATTAAGAATATCCCATAAAGGTTTTTACTTTTATTTTATTACAACTATTATGATCAAGAAAGTATTAATTCCACAGTAAATAAATTAACCTTTAAGTTACCATCATTTATGAGGTTCAAGGTTTTTAAGTGATCAGAATTGTTTTTCTTGTTCCAGGCCTTAGAGCTTTTGACAGCATGTTACATTATGGTCCAGGGAAACACAGTCTCTGCTCTGGGACCATATAAAGGACTAAAACAGGTAAAGACTAGAGAATAGTTTTATTGAAATGATTAAGAAAATAATGTTTGACACTACTTAATATGATTATATTGTTAGGTACGAAAAGTTGTGGAAGATACTATGAAAAACATCCATCCAATATACAATATAAAGGTGATTTGAATAATGATGATAATTGTACTTTGATAATTTTTTTGAGTGAAATTCCCAATCAGTAAAATTCATCCTAATCTTAGGAATTTTAGTTCTCTTTACTTGTCATTTTCAGACACTTATGATCAAAAGAGAGCTTGCTAAAGATCCAAATTTACAGAATGAATCATGGGATAGATTTCTACCAAAATTTAATTCCAAGTCCATCAAGAAAAAGAAGAAACCAATAAAGAAAAAATCCTACACACCCTTCCCCCCACAGCAAACAGAAAGCAAGGTACACCACCATTATCCTAACACAGGGTTCCCTCTGGCACTTGCACTACAAAAGGGCTCCCACTAGATATAAGTATCAATATTTCTTATTTTACTTCAATTTAGGTTGACAAGCAGCTCGCAAGTGGTGAATATTTTCTCAAAGAGAAAGAAAGAAAGTTAAAAGCACAAGAAGAAAGAAAGGTATTTTTATTAACTCAAATAGCTTTAGATTAAGAGTTTCCAGCTTTTACTAATTTTTTTTTAATATAATTTTTTATACAAAGTCCAAGCAGACTGAAGCAAACATTAAAAGAATAGCAGCTCGTGAACAAGCCTTTGTTCCACCAGTAGAAGAAACACAAAAGACAACAAAGCCGAAAAAAGGTAAGTAAAAAAATAACTTGTGTATCAGATTTAGATTTCATTGGTTGACATGGAACTTATTAAAAACGTTAGTCTCTTTAACTAATTATGATTTATTTACTTAATTTTTTTTTTTTAAACAGTGTATAGTTATGAGTTATTTATGATCTTTTGATTAATAATATATGATATATTTGATTTCTAGTTGAAAGTGAAAAAATCGACATTGAAGCATTTAAGAAGAAGGTTAAGGGTGTACAGGTATTGTAAAACACACTTCATAGTAAGAAAGAAGAGTTCAAATGGAAAGTATTCTGTCCACATTTAGAACGCATTTTGATTCTTTTTTTGCAGAAGCGGAAAGCTGCTACTCCAACGACGACAGAAAATGGGCCCAAGAAACGAAAAGAGAAAAGATGACAAGAAGTATTTCAAGTAAAAAGGCTAGATGTATTGAGATAGTTTAGTATCCCATTTAATGCTAGCATTGCATGCGCATTAATTTCTTCTCTTAAATTAAAGCGTTTTTGGGATGTTGTAATCCCGGAAATGCTTATTCATTATTGTAATAGCGAAAAATAAAATAATTCAAGTCAAGACGAAAAAAAATCGCGTTAATATTTTCGATACATTTTTTCATATTTCAAAACCCGCGCCGGCCGCGAGAGTCTGGTAAACAAGTGGCGAATAACTGATCACGTGGTGATCTCGTGGAAAAGTCGTTGAAAAACATTCGTATGAAAACAAACCGAAAATTTTTTGATATTTTTCTACAAAAATCTGGCATTTTAGAAGATCCTGGCCATTGAAAAGCTTGAGGTAAGTCTATAAAAGTATTGTGTAAGCATTTATCGTAGTAACATAGAAATCGTAGTACAAAAAGCTAAATAAACTTGCAGATATTTCAGATATGTTCTGATAAACGAGCAACGTTTCTGAAGGCTTTTGTTTTTTCTATTTTTTGCCATTTTCGTGGCAAAAGAGATGTTTTAAAATCCTTTTGAAAAGCAAAAACATCAACCTGTCTCTATTTGAGCGAACTATTTTCCATTTGATTTCGAGAATAACCATATTTATAGCCATTTTTCTCAACTTTCAGAATATATTAGTAACCAAATGGCTAGAGCATCGACTCCACAAAAGGGGTTGCTTAACCTGCGTTGCCACGAGTATTGTGGAGGCTCAGAAGCAGTTTATTACTGTCCACAATGTTCAGCTATCTTTTGTAATAGCTGTTACGATCGAGAGCATGAAGGAAGCGCAAGAAAACAATCACACGAAAGACTAGTTGAAGTTAGACCAATCTGCCAAGAACATCAGCATACACTGGAATATTTTGATCTAACTTCTCTGAAACCTATTTGTATAACTTGCCTGACAAATTTACAGTCAAAGAGCGATCTTCAATACCATGTTGTCAAGAATGTCAATGAAATCTCTACAAAATTATGCAGTTTGTTAAATGACAAAGTTATAGAGTCAAAAAAAGTTTTGAGGGACATTCAAGACGCAGCTATAGCCACAAAACAAACGACTAAACGTACCTTGAATATGACGCTTTCACAAGTACACGATGTTATTGAACAATGCAGAGATATCCTGGATGACAAAGAACAGAAACTTAAGCTAAAAATTAAAAGAATTTACGCTGAGTTTTTAAGGAATGAAGCTGAAATTGGATATACAGCATTAGCGAACCGACTTGAAGAAAATATCAAACAAGGTTTGTATTTTAGAAACCACTTATAATTTTATTGAGATATGCTACAGTTTGATTACAGACCCGTTTTTTCCCTAGTTTCCATGGAAATAGCTTTCTTAGTTACTTTAACAATTAAGGTTGCAATGCACCTATGTTGGAGTTACCATAACAGCGGTTCACTTTATCCCTCTTTTTAGCTGATAGGATTTCTGATGAAGAAAAGAAAATCAGTAATCCACAGTTTCCGTATTTTTTTACCAAACTCGATGAGCTGTGTTCTGCAGCAAGAAAGAAACTTAATGATCCAAAGGAGGTTAAAATCACTTTGAGTCTCTCGAGGATTATTTCGAAGAGGATTGAACGAATGATGGATATCTCGACAGAGATGGTGTCACCATTGATTCTGTCAGATAATGGTATGTACAAACCTCTAGCATAGTTTAAACTTGTTTACCTGATGGCTCATTGATGTATTTATTATGGGTTTGTGATCAATTGTAGAGGAAGAAGACGCTGAACTGAACAGTAGTAGATACGTTAATGTGATCATAGTACCGGAGAACAGAATTCCTTCACCTGACAGCTCTTTCATGAATTCTGATATCAGTAAGACACAATGTATAACAGACCATCCTTACAAGCAAAATAAACAGGTGAGTGTTGTGGAAACGCTTGTCAAAGACTCCAAGCCCTTCAAAGTAGCTGAACATGGCAGCCACACTAAAAGACTTGAGAGCCCTGGTATCCATAGCAACCAGTCCGAAGATCTTGAGAGTCCTGGTATCCATAGCAACTGGAGTCCAAAGCAAAATAATTTGAGTAACACGCGTGAGGATGAGCTTCAGAGTTCTGGTATCCATGGAGACTGGACTCCCAGGCAAGAAAATATCAATATCCATGGTAACCAAGATGAGGAACTAGAGACTCCAACTGTTCATGATGATCAGAGTGAGATGCCTGAGAGTCCATGTAGCCATGGTAACCATCACGCGACGAAGGAGACTCCCGAGACGTGCGAGATGTCAGAACAGGTCCAAATAGTTAGAAATCCGGCCAAGAATAAAGGTAAAAAGAAAAGGAATTCGTAGGTAATTAGTGATATTGTGGGTTTAACGTAAAATTCCTTATTACGGTTATCTGTTTCAAAACAAAACACATATAGCTAATTCAATTAACGTTGTCGCTGAAAAAAGCCTAAAAGCTTTCATTTATCTTTTGTTTACCAACAAACTTTGCTGTAGGCTATCTAAGAATTAAGGCATGTGTCCAAATTGTAGAATTTGTAAGCATACAGTGAGTTCCTTATTGTAATAATGTCATAGTAAAAAAAAAAAAAATTTCATGATTCCGCTCTCAAAGCTTTAGCCTTTAGGCCTTTTTTCAGCGACAACGTTAAGTCAATTAGCTATATATTCTACAATCCTTGTATACTTGAGGTATATGAATCATATTTACAGTGATTCTCAATATTCTGCGAACTCAGACATTTCAACGGCTTGTTGTTTGTTTTTTCGCTGCCGTCAGTCAAACACAATCAGTCGGTAGTCAGGATGGCGTTGTGGTATAACACTTGCCTCTCATCTCTGATGTCCGGGGTTCAAATCCCAGTCGCCGCATATGAGCTGAGTTGGTTGGTTTTCTTTCTGACTCCGAAAGAGTTTTTTTGGGTTCTCTGGTTTTTTCTCCCTCCCTCTTAAACCAACCCTAGCTAATTCAAACTGGTTAGAGCTGTGCTCTGGGGTCATATATGGACTGTATAGCGGCTGCCAGAGGCGCTTCATATGCTTTCAGTTCGACCCCGTTGAGCTGCGCCACTACTGTACTTGTGGTGGTGATTAGCGATAGCGAGTTTTTTTTTATGTTTTATGTGTATTTTTATATATTTTTGACATGAGGGAATGAAAAACAAAGTCCAACTGGCAGCTCGCAACTACTGAGTTCGCCGAATATTTAGAATTGTAGTAACCATGTAACAAAATGTACGTAACCATCGTCCCAACTCTCTTCTCTCCCCTCGCCTCTCTACTAAATCATTCCTTGCAAATTCCTCATATTTTCGCTAGATTTATTCACATTTGTCTGTTAAAGGGAGAAAAAGGAAAAGAAAGCCTGCTCTTTCAGAAGAAGAATGGACACCAACAAGAACACTCCGCCCCAGTACTATGCAGGGACGGAAGAGAGGGACTGAGGCCAAACCAAGGTCTAGAAGAGGTGGAGAACTGAGTGAAGAAATGAATGTGAGTATGCTCTAATTATGTACAGCGGTTTTATGGTTCTGAGCAGGCGCAAACTGACAAAGGAACGCTGTTTCCTTTATGTAGGATAATTGAATTAATCTTTGTCAGCCAAGTTATTTTTGTCCTAAAACATTATCCATTTTGTTCGTAATACCAGCGCTGTGATGTTATCCTTACCATACTATGGGCAGATGAAGACAGCTGGCCATTTGTACACTTAGTCGACAAGAAGCGTGTAAGTGTGTCAATAAATAAAGGAAAAGAAAGATTCTGTCACTTCTTTATTCATCTTCCCCTACTCACACATCGAATGCCCGCGCACGATCTTAAAGGCTGATAAATTATGCTTGCGTTGTATTTCCTTCTTGTTTTCGTTCTGGTTTCTCACCAATTTGTGCTCAATTTTTTACCACGTGAGTATGCGGCCAGGACAGTAGCGTGAAACTCGTGATGCGTGTAAAATTACTAATGGGGAAATTTTGGTTAACCTCAGTGTCCAGAATATTATAAGAAAATCAGAAATCCTGTGAGCCTTGAGATTATGAAACAAAGACTTCACTCCTATCAGTACCGCTCAGTCTTGGACTTTGTACGCGATTTCAACCACATCATTGAAAACTGTCAAGCGTTTAACAAGGTAGAGTGTGTGGGAGGCTAGTAATACATGTGACATATTGAAATGAGGAGGGGAGGAGTAAGATGTGTTGTGGTAAGGTACATTGTGGTAAGGTACATTGTGGTAAGGTACATTGTAGTAAGATGTGTTGTGGTAAGGTACATTGTAGTAAGATGTGTTGTGGTAAGGTACATTGTAGTAAGATGTGTTGTGGTAAGATGCGTTGTGGTAAGATGCGTTGTGGTAAGATGTGTTGTGGTAAGATGTGTTGTGGTAAGATGTGTTGTGGTAAGGTGCATTGTGGTAAGATGTGTTGTGGTAAGGTGCATTGTGGTGAGATGTGTGGTAAGATGTGTCGTGATAAGATGTGTCGTGATAAGATGTGTTGTGATAAGATGCATTGTGGTAAGATGTGTTGTGGTAAGTTGCGTTGTTGTTTGCAACGAAACTGACTGGGGGAAGGGAGGTGAGGGAAAATTTCGTTTGTAATATATTTTTAACAATTTTTGACTTTTTCGTCCACAGCCTGATACCGATGTCTACCAAGCAGGAACTCGACTAGCCACACGATTCAATAATCTCCTCAGAGAATGTTTTCCTAACATTGAGAGTGTCTTCCAGGACCAAGATCTCATGGATTCAAGTCTTTAAAAGTAACCAATAGCAGGCATCCCTGAAGTCACGTGTGTTTTACTCAATGTCACGTGATCTTTTGTCAATTTCTTAATTGAGGATCAGTGACTTTCCTGATATATAATAACCATATAAAAAATTAACTTGTTTTACATTAACATATTGCTATGACAACAGATGTCATGACGAACATCATTGTGGGATACCTTAAAGATGAAAAGTACCAACCTTAACTATGTCACTAAGGATTTTAAAAAATGACAAAACAAATCAAATTAACGTGTGGAAGGATTTGCATAATCACAGAAAATCTGCTTCCGATTTTAGGGGCATCTAAGTAAAGTGTGTGTGATAGTGGTTAGTGTTATTATTATCAAGCCTGAGGCAATTCTTATAATGCGACTTTAAGGCTCTTTCTGTCACAACCTGTCTAAGTGTTACTCCACACCGCCAGAACGGAATGGTTCGGGCTCACTAAACGCACATGACAACACGAGATGCCATTAAGAAACGATGGATTATAACTAGGAGTAGAGAGTAGTGGACACGATACTTTAAAGGCTGAGTGTTTAAAACTTTTAGGAAATGCTGTTGTCAAGAATGTCTTGAAGATATTGAGCGGCCTTTTTGCGCATGCGTGTGATAATCGTTTTAAATCTTTGGTCTTTTTTCTTTTTTCTTTGACTTCGTTCTCGAAAAAAAAAATTTTTTTAACTCCAAACTAAGAATTAGCTTTAAAAAGTTCAGTAATTTTCACGATGTAGGTATAAATAGCTTCGTATTCTTTTCTCTTCTGACGCGTGTTACAGCACACCAACGTTATCTTTTTTATTTCAGTTCGTTTCATTTTCTCTCTCTCTTTCCATTACTATTCAAGTCGACAATATGCATATTCTCGCTTTTTTAGCAACGGAATTTACGTGATAATCATTGTAGATAAATAGTTTTGTTCCTTTTACCGGAGGATATCTTTGTGCCTTTATGGTATCCGGTGTAGTTCCGATAAAACCTCACTCTTAAACAAAGAGCCACACGAATAATAGTGATGTTTTTGTAAGCGTCAAAAGGCACACACACGAATTAGTCAAAATTTTGTGAATTGATTAATGCGTGTGGTTGACTGATAGTGTCCCTGACACTAGTATTTAATCTTTTTCAGACAATGCGATGTATTGGTGTTTGATATAACAGACGCTTTTGACAAAGCAAAGATGGTAGATAAAATTATTCTGAAAGTACCTTTAAAAATTGGAAGCCCTGGAGAGGAAGGGGCCATTGTTTTATTGTAACTGTTTTGTTAAAGTTTTTTTTTTTTTTTTTTTTTTTCCTGCTATCACTATTTTATACGGATGAGTTCCTGTTGGGCATAGACGTAGGCCGGATTCAGACGTCGAACTTTCGCCGCGTCGAATCTAATTGTCCGTTAAGGACAACGGCTAAGAATACGCCGAGAACTACTATATAAGACATCAGCTCTATTACGTAGCACCAGGAGACAGCGTGGGTTACGTTTGGTATACATAATTCTTCTAGTTTCAATAAAAAACAGCGCTCAACCTCAAAGGGAATTAAATTCGACGCGACAAAGTTCGACGTCTGAACTGGGCCTTAATTGCACGTATAACAACTTGCATACCATTCACGTTCTTCGCTCATTTCTCTTTCTCAGTTTTTCATATATTTCTCTCTCGTTAAGCCTTCAGTTCCTCTTCCAATCCTTTCATTCTATCCCAGTTATTCTGTCTTTCTTTAATTTTCGTTCTTCGAAGGGTATAGACCAAGTGAACGCCCGCCATTATCTGCGATGCTGTACAGCTGCAAGTGATCGTGTAGATATTTATCTATATATGTATATCTTTAACACATGTAAAACTCTAGATCCATTTATCTCTTGCATATGTGAATGAATGTAAAGACTATTCCCCACGTTAAACCAACGTATCATGTACTCTTTATGTATTTACAAAATCCGGCTTTTTACAGCCAAGTTTGAGTCTGACTCCCTAAGGCGGGTCAAGTACGCTGGAAGTTTGAATTTCATTCGGTCCAGCATTGTGATTGGATGGTTTGAAATTTCTTGCGTTTTGATTGGCTCAGAGTGGAAGCCATTCAAGAGACACGAAACTTCATCACTGAATTGGTTTACTTAATCACTGAATTGCTCACTTTCTTGTCGTGGCCTGTGATTGGTTAATTTAACCGCGTGACCTTACCAAATTAAGAATACTTTTTTTTTTGCTGTAAGATAAAATTGCTTATTGGGTGTGATAATTATCTCGGATAGATTACATCATCTTTTCAATTAGGAAAGAAGATTTTTAATGTACTTTTAGACTAGGCTTTGCGTCTAGAGTTTAGAGTTAAAACTCTTACAACGACTTGTAAGATTCTTGATTCCTTATCAGAGCGGAAAAATGATGTCTTTGTAATCGATAATGTGATGAAAAAGCTTAAAGAATACACTCAGGAAGTGACAATCCCATTGAGTTTATCCTAGAACCCTTTATTATATTTTCCCTTATATTTTGAAATTATTTTATCACATTCATTGCATGTTTTGATATTTGAGTGATATTCGCAAGTCCTCTCTTTTCATGAAAAGCTTAGATCTTAATTTTCCCCCCCAAACGTTAAAGACACTGTTGTTTTCTTCTTCTAAAATTGTTGATATTGAATTTGGACTGCAGTTTCCTTGCCCATTTTTTGCTTAAATGACAAGAGGTTAATTCGTTTATGCTGTATTTGCTTTTAAGTACTCCGATATTGGTAAAGGCGTGTCTTCAGTAATAGAGATTTTGGCAACACAGGGACTCGTGGGCTGTGTATGCAGAGCTTCGGTTTAGCTGTCTAATCTACTTCAATTCAGGTGTAACTGTCACGTTATTTAAGCAAACTGAAGACGGATTAGAGAGTAAAGAACTGCGCCAAAAGGATTGAAATTTAATGTGGTTTGAGTGAATGAAGAAGTCGAAAATCCGACTTTACTTTTCAAGAGAAAAAAGACAAAGTTTCTCCTCCTGGGGCATTACGTTTTGAACTGAATTCAAAGAAAAAAGAGAAAAGAAAAGGAAGAAAACGTGTCTTTTCTTAATGCTATTGATAGCATCAGGCCTGAATCAAAAACAAAAAAAGAAAAAAAACAGCTTTGAATTCATCAGTCCACTAAAAACTGACGTACCGTGTTGGATGAATCAACGCCGAGAAACTAAACCGCACATCAAGAACAGACAGTGAAGAACAAGGAAGAAACAGCATTAGAGAATTTCAAGACGGCAAGGTTATCGTCAAGTTAACTGAAAAGTCTGGACGCGTTAGATGTTTTAGGGCAACTAAACGCAGAAATCTCACAAGAAAAGGATTTGGAGAAAATGGGAATAGAATTAGGTGTGGAGTTGTGGGCAAAATAGCATCGAAATAGTAATGAAACGTTCTTATTGAGCAAGAAAAGAAGGAAAGAGACGTTGTTAACTGTTAAGAGGATTCTAGAAATACACAAAGGTTAAAATCATAATCAAATCCTTCAAAGCTTACACAAAAACCCGACTACGCGACAAGGAAGAAGCGAAACGTGGTGACTGATAAATGGAAAAGATACAAACATGGAAGACCACGAAATGGAATGTTTTGATCAAGCTGTTGTGCCAGAGTAAGCGGGTACAGAGTTCATTAGCCGATATTAACACGTCGTCATGCATTCCGCTATTGGGTTGTATATCACCACAGGGTTTGCGCTGCTTATAGTGTTAACCGGAGTGGTCTTTAACATCTTTATCGTGTACATAATATGTAAGAACCCTAGAATGAAGGGAGAAAACCATGTTCTTATAGCAAACCTCGCCATCGCTGATCTACTACAGTCTCTAAACATGACTTTTATGGTCTTATCGTTATTCAATGGCGGAAAATGGATGTTGGAACACATCACTTGCCAGATTAATGCTTTTCTTATCATCGAGTTCCTGCTTGCGGCCATGTTTACGATATGTTCAATAAGCGTGAATCGTTACGCAAAGATCGTGAAACCGCGTTGGTATTCGCGTTTATTCAATGATGACACCATCGGTAAAATAATCGTCTTGATTTGGACTTTGCCATTGGCATTTGCCATTCCGCCTCTTCTGGGGTGGTCTAGGTATGAATTTGACGCAGGAAAATGCATTTGTTTTTTCAGAACGGATCACGTGGGTTCGTACGGTCTAACGGTGGGAGTAGTTACCATGGGAATCAACGTGCCAATCATAATGTACTGCTATTTCTGGGTTTTCAAAGTCGTCGGGATTCATTCGGTTCGTATGACGAAGCTCCGAAGTCGACGATGTTCCGAACTTTCGTCGAATATCGAAGAAATCCGAATCACTCGAACTCTCTTAGTCGTCATGGCAACGTTTATTCTGTGTTTCTTGCCTGGAACAATGGTGATTGTTATTGAGGTAGCTGTCCCAGGAGCTGTTATACCTTCCTGGGTTGAATTATTAGGTGTTATGCTCGTGTTTGCAAATCAAGCCATTGACCCCATCATTTACGGTTTCTTTAATACACAATACAGGCGCGCCATGTTTCAGTTATGGACAAGAAGAAACGCCCGCCGAGGACAGACTAACATTAACTCAACAGAAGCCAATGTCCAGAATTCGATCACGATTCATGGTAGATACTCCGTGGGTGGCGCACTTTTAGTCTTGTTTATTGCAACGGAAAATGAGTTGCTGCGATATAACGCGTCCATGAAGGGTACACCTGTCCCTGGTGTCGCTGAGTTACCTCCGATGGGAATGAAAAGACAAAGATTATCAACAACTGATCGACTTAGAGAAGTCTTGAAAGATGATGATAGTGATAGCTAGCTAGCTACAGCTTCTCTATCTATTCTCTCTATCGTAATTCGAGGAATGCAATGACGTCATTTAGTATGAACCATCTCGATATAACTTTCATCTTTTTAAGTTGAAGTTCTCCTAAATTTCAAGTTTTTAAAATTTTCTGTTTCAGTGAAATTTCCTTAGCAACAGCCTAAAAAATATGTTAATAGACCCCTTAATCACAGTTTTAACTCGCCTGAAAGTGTGAATTAGAATAAAAAGATTCTCAGTGGTGGTAGTAGTGAGATCATGACGTAATTAGAGAAACGGTCACGTGAAACGTATACTGGCGTCATTAGACAGGGTCTCGTTAAATGTAATAACGTCATTAGAATCACGTGAACGATCACGACGTCATTAGAGACACGGTCACTTGAAATGTTATGTCATCATTAGAGACGATTGCGTCAAGGTGAAATATGACGTCATTAGAGACAGTAGGGTAAAAGGTCATGATGTCATTAAAGTGGCAGTCGCGAGAAAAATCATGAAGACGTTATTAGGTACGGTCACGTGAAAATCAGTGACGTTATTCGAGGGAAGGTTATGTATGTGAGTGCATATTCTATTATGAGTAATAAGTAGATTCGAGTAAAATCAGAATTTATTATATTTATTAGATCTTTATATATATATATATATATTATATTCGTTTACACGTTATACTATGGGTAATAATGTTAATTATAATTTACAATCAATCTAGTATAAGACAGTCAAAATTTCTCGTGGTTGGTCACCACGATCTATACATCAAATACAAATAAGGCTTCGTTTGTTACAAACATGACGGCGCTAATCAATTCACCGTCGACTACACGACAGACAATCGATATATCCTCGTGTGTCATATCTGACACTGGATATACTGAAGTTGAAAAACAAACAAAAAAAATTAAGACAATTTATATCAAATCATATCACTCCAACACAATGCGAAAACTCTTGATCGTCGTGTGTCGCTCGGACACAATTTAAAATCCGATCTTTTATTGACATGTTACGTGGAAAATCAATACCTATTCGGGTATCCGTCGAACATCGTCAAATTTTGTGTAACGTGGTTGAAAACATTCGCTTTGATATCGATTTTATCAATTTAAAGTTATCGAATAAAAACGATGAATATTACATCGAATATCACTTGGACCCTGATAGCATGTGATCGTGACTCAAAAATAAACCATTTTAGTTTTTTTCAATGTGGTCTATATTTTAGTAGTCAAAAACCTATAATACCTTGACTATGCAGCACTCTGATTGGATAGCCAAAGGCAAGAAATCTTTCTGATTGGCTCACGATACCTATTAAAGGGTTGCCTGTTGGTATGTATTTCATTCAATCAATGTTGGCTTACGTCATTCATAGGAAGCGCACATTTGGACATTTTATCATTACCAAAAATGTTTTTAAGAATTACTGACTTATTTTAACAGTGCATTTAGAAAAACTTCTTTGATCAAGTTGTACTAAAACAGTGGCAATCATTATGTAAAAACGTATTTTTTTCCAAAACCTTTTTTACAGGATTACCTAAAAACAACAATTAAAATTTTTCTCGATTTTTCACTTTAAAAATCCGTTCCACGTTTTCATTGGAGTAAAATTATCCAATCAAGCTTCTTCAATATGAAAGCGAGGCTACCGAACCGTAAAGAATCGTGGGTAGTCTATATCATGTCATCAATATCTCGGATTCAAAATGTGTTGAGGTCGATACAAGCTCATCTTTCACTAAAAATGTGGTAGTTCGTAAAGTTGCCAGCAGGGGATTATTCTGACAGATAATTCTAATAAATTTGACGGTCATTTTTTATATTTTCGATATTGGATTAATCATTACCTACATAATTAAAACGTCGTGGGAGAGAAGAAGACCAGCAGGACAGCTTGCTATCACCTTACGTGCATGCAATTCAAAACGAATCCCTTTTCAAGCCATATCCAAACGCCTTGTTTTAGTTTCGTTTTTTCAGGAATTAATTAAACCTTCACTTTCTCTCTCATATTCTTACAAGTCGCCATCCAAAATACTGTCAGATTTTAAAGCTAACACTGGAACCGAAACTTTAAACATATATAGAAAGCGAATGGTGATTGGTTCATTTAGTCTGTGTGGTTCTTATCATCGTTACTTTTATTGAAAGGTTTGTCTGGCGTTGGTTTGTTCATTTCTCTGAAGGCGAAGTAGTAGAAGACGCTTCCTATGGTCAGGAATCCATGGATGATGGACAGCACGAGCAGGAATTTTGATTTGTTTGTCATGAAGGCCCAAGTAAGAGCTGGAATGATAAAATAACGCTTATAATATAACTACGATATTGGTTAAAAAAACAATTTATAAATCAGGACAAAAATAGAAGCGTGATGCCATACGACGTGAGTCGGTGCACGTTTGCAAAACCTTGATTTCACCGAGTCAATAGATTCTGCCTTCCTCTTTTATGGCGGTTTAGAAAAGAAACAGTTTGAATAACTAATCTTAAGAACTAAGTAAACTAAATGGAATGGAATGGAAAGGAATGAAAAGGAGAAGAGGGAAGTTACGAAGTGGAAGGAAGAACGAATTTTTGAAATGTCTCTCGCGCTTAAATGTTATGATACAACTGCGCATGCTCGACCTAACCTCGAACTAGAAAGAACGTGGGCTCAGACTTACAAAACGTAGCGATTCCGCTGTAGATGTACTGCAGCATTAAGGTATTCCTGAGAAAAGAATAAAACAACACATTGGAAACAAACTAAAACTTCCTCCGGGCAACGGATAACTGAGGAAATTACCACATAATTCTTGAAAATACGACACTAGACGCATTGGGTTAGTGTATTATAGACTTCAAAGAATTAAACAAACATACCTAAGGGCGATCATTGAAATGGGTTCTGTGTACCAAGTTGTAGATACGATAGCTGAAATGTTAACATTATTTTCGTCATGAGTTCATAAAGATGTGTTACATTCCGCAATCGAGAGACGGTGTGGCAAGACCGGTGATGATAAGGACCTTAAGCAGTCTAGAAAATCGACGACGCGGACGTCATGAATACGTTCTTGTTTAATGCGCGCGCCATCGTCTTCAAGGTTTTAGGACGTCAAACAACCTAAACTGACGTTCTGTCGAGAACGGGAACCTCAAAAGTGACGGCGCTCACTGCGACGTATGAACAAAAACCTCCGCATCGTCAATTTTCTTAAGGTCCCTGATATCGCGTCAAGGCATTTTCATTGGACAAGCAGTTATATTGTGCACTGCGATTGGTCATTTTCATTGGACAAGCAAGTTTACTGTGCACTGTGATTGGTCATTTTCATTAGACAAGCAGTTATATCGTGACGGTGCTGCCTGCCGTGACGTTTCAAAGTCACAGTGGAGCGCGCGGACGCGATAGGAAGACATTCAGACGTCATGTCTAGTACTGACTCACCGAATAAAGCACCGGCTATAATTCGACAACACATGTTGCCAATGACAGGATCTGTTTGTGAACCAACAATAGAAAGCCAAGTGCCTGGAAACACTAACCACTGAAAGACAACAGAACAGGAAGCCCGATAGATTAGTAAGTCAGAAAGTAAGAAAGTGTTGTTGACAAGGAATGAAAGGATGGATGAATAGTTGGGATGAATGGATGGAAGAATGGATGGGAGGGGAAGAATGGGATGTGATAAGATGGATGGATGGATGGGATGAATGGATGGGAGGAGGGAGGGAGGGCTGGATGGATGGAGGGATGGGATGAATGGATGGGATGAATGGATGGGGGGGGGGGAGGGGGGGGGGGGGGGAGGGG
>WUAP02105664.1:0-16471 GCA_015163945.2 Stichodactyla helianthus
GATTTCCTTTTATTGGTTATTGTATTCATTACACACCGACGCAGCCTATACTAGTTTACTCGCTAGTTTCCATCTATAACATCACTGTTTAGAAGTTTACATGCATGAGATAGAATCTTCAAGAAATGGCGTAGATTGAGCTGTAAATCTTGTTTCAGGTATTGTCAGCGGACGTACTTCGAAGAACGAGAAGGAAGTGGTGATGTAAGTGTCTGGGAAGAGAACAAACTTCATGTGAATGTGGAATTTCCCTGTATTTTAATTGGGGCAGGAACCGAACATTGCTAAGAGCGAGGGACAGACAACTAGAGGCATGGCATCCTGTTTGCCATTTTCGTACTTATTTTGCTTGTAAAAGTTTACCCACCCCCCACCCCTTCTATCCAACTAGAAAAGAGGTGCCCACCCCTATTCACAACACCACCTTCCCCTTTCTCTTCTGGTTTCAGACCAGAAAACCAGTGAAAGTCACGTTGTACTTTAAGATCAGTTTTCGTAGAACAAAAAACTCGCGGTACGGATGACCGTGATGGTGCCGTGTTAAAGCATTTTCATTGGATGATCAGTGATTTTGCATGCTTTAATTGGCTCAACGGATGTCCTGAATTTAGTGTGATTGATAGTGCAGTGTGCAGTGACTTTTCGCAATCTTACGAAAGCTACTTCAGGTAGTTCATTGTACGTTTTAAGTAACTTCTCTAGAATTTCAAACATAACAGTAGTACCTCTTTATGCTCCTACTTAGACAAAGAATGAGCTACTCACTCTATTCACAGTAGACTAAACGTTTATGATTCCTCAGGTGTATGTATCGTTACTGAGGTTATATCTGGAACCTCCCGATGTCAGAGATAAGACAGTCAAACCCAACATTCCAGCAGCCTTGAACGTGTTGAAGGAACATCATCAGAAAATAAGTACTGCTAAGGTAAATCTTCACATCTGACCAGATTCTTTCTCGTATTGTGACAGTTATCAAGAAATAATGTTTTGGGAGTCCCGTATGAAAGAGTGTGTTCTTATTGGGCAAAATCTTGCGTTTGTCACACGTTTTGATTGGTTTAATCCCTAGTCAGGATTTTTAACATTTTTAATTTTCACATGTGGACTGTTCTGAGATAGCGGACATGGTGCATTGTGGTCTAGCTTCAGCACAAACAACACTATATTAGGCATGATCAACATAAATGTTTGTACTGAAGCTGCACCACAATGCACCCTGTTTGTCTACCTCAGCAAAGGCCTATGTTGGGAGAATTAAACAAAAGGTTTCATGTTAATAAAAGGTTTTATGTATCACAGCCCCGGTTGGTGTGAAATAAGGCTGACATTCACGTGCCAACCAGAGATCGATTGGCTGCTGAAAACAAGCAACTTCTACGTTCTAAAATATTCTTGTTGGAATGATTGCAAAGCACCTATACGCACCAACATAACACATACACATAACACGTACATAGATAGATAGATAGTTTATTAATAATCCTTTGCAGCCAGCTAGGCTGAATTACGGAAAAATTTACAGAAGAAAAATAATAGGAATATTATAAAACTAATTATATAATATATAAATAAAAAAGCTAATTAAAATTCTAAAATACTAAAACACGAGAGAAAGTTATAGATACTCAAAAACTAAACAGTGCTACAAACCAATAGAAGCAGCCGCGTTAAACATGATAAAACTACGCTGAAATCTATTGGTCTTACACACGGGCATAGAAAACGTACGTGCGCGTCATAAAAATCTTGGACAGCTATTGTGCGCAGGCAACAAATGATGAAGTTTGTGGTTGCTATCCTGAATGATATCTTCAAATAAGTGCTCTGTTAGTGCCTGCCTTCTTGTAAAGAGAGTATCAAGGCTAGTTTTCTGGAGGACATATCCTACATCCGGACAGATTATCCGTAATGCGCGCCATTGGATTCTCTCTAATTCGTCAGATAGGTATTTTGGCAAGCCTTTATGAAAAACGTGGGAGGCGTATTCTGTCACTGGACGAATACAAGTGACGTAAAAGCATAAAAGCTCAACGGGAGCAACATTTGCGCGTTTGAGCTGCCTTAACAAATAAAGCCTAGAGGCTGCCTTTCTTACTACTTCAGATACGTGTATATTCCATTTAAGATCGTTTGAAATATTAAGACCAAGTAATTTGGCATGGGTTACAACCTCAATGCTCTTTTCATTGATAGCAATAGGTGGCAATGCGTTATTACGAGATTTTGAAAAACTGATTCGTAATTCTTTACACTTAGTTTCGTTAAGTTGAAAACCATCTGCCTGAGCTTTCTGAACTAATTCATCAACAACAGTTTGAATGTTAGTAATGTCATTCTTGTGGACAGTTTCTGCAATCGTGGTGTCGTCCACATACTTCCAAAGGTCAACACCTCCGACATGAAGGTTGTTTATCATGACAGCAAAGAGCCATGGATCCAATTTGGTTCCCTGAGGCACGTCAGAGGGAACATTCCCCCACTCTGAGTAGCAGTCTTGAGATAACTTTACTCTTTGTTCCCTATCCGTAAGAAAATTGGCAATCCATAGAAAAGTCCAGCTAGGCAAGTCGAAACACTTGTAAGTATCTTTTACTATCAACAGGCATTAGAGTTGCTTCCATCGAATATTGAAGTAAGAGAAGTCTATGATTTCCTGATGGACGTCTTGGACGGAAAGGAAACGAAAAGAAAACGAAGTCAAGTTCTTAGAAGCCTACTTTATGCAGAACACTTACAGGTCTGAAAACGCTAAGTCCATCATTTAATACTACATAACTATATTAACGAATAATTATCCATTTTTCCTCTGGGACCTAACATCTTCCAAAAGAAATTCTACAATTTTGATCGATAAATTTTAAAGCCTTAGAATTAGAAAATGCGTTTTCCTCGTTAAGTAAACCCTCTTCCACTTCCTAGCCCTCCGTCTTCCCTTTAGCTACTAAATAGAAGAAGCCTGGCTAGTCTGAACTGTTTTGCTCCCTTTCCCCTTTATCTAGCCACCGTAGCTGGCTCAAAGGGGACTGAGGCGGGGAAAAGTGAAGGGAGGAGAGGAAGGGGCTCCCTGGTTTCTTCTCTCCTCCGCTGCTTTTCCCCGCCCCTATTCCCTGTACGCCGGCTACACAGGCTATCCTTTATCGTACCCCCAGTTCCTTTTCGTTCGCCTCCGCTATGAGATTGTGTTGCAATGTAAAATATTTGTAAACCTTGTTGAAATATGAAACCAATTTACTTCTTACAGGTCCAGGAGCAACGCATGTTTTATCAGGCACGTAAGATAGTTTTAACAGAGGAGAGGGTGTGTCGAGAATGTCATAAAAGAATAGGCAATAGGTAAGCTCTCATACGATATCAGGAATCGTTTTCTATTTTTACTCTTCCTTTCTAACTAGTAAGGACCCGGTCATTATCAGTAGCGGGGACTGGTGCAAATAGGGGGTCAGCATTTTTTAGGCTCCCCCAAAAGAAGGGGCTAAGAGAGACAAGAGAGGAAATTAAGGGGGAAGGGTCACACAAATTCATGCAAGTAAAACTCAAAAAGCACCCTATTATTAAGGACCTGTCCCTTACTCCTGCATCTTTGCTGCACGCACAGATAAAAGTGGGTCCATTTCTGGACACGCTCCAAATGCTTTCTTCAGATCAGGCTCTCTTAGATTTTCGGAAAATGTCACCCGGGTAGCAGTGCCTAAGTTATAGTCCTTTTTTTGGAGGGTATGAACTGAAGGAGGCCCTGCTAGCAGGGTAGAGAAAATGATACCAACAGTCCTCCATTTTTAAAAGGACAAAGTCTTGATTAGAGCTATTTGTATTTTTCAGTGCCTTCGCATATTATCCAACTGGTGAAATCAAGCACTATTATTGCTACAAAGATCCTGATGCTTCATCCATACAAGAAATTACTATTTCATCACTAAGAAACAGTCCTGTTCCAGAACAGACAGCCTTCAATCAGTAATAATAAGCTAAAAAAGAATCTAACTTATAGGAGATGAAAGAATATGGCCACGTGTCAAGAGCTTTCCTGTCGCAAAAATGAGTGAAAGTAAATCTGGCCCACAACACAATGAACTTCGTATTGATGAATGATATTTTTACAACCATTCTGAAATATGGACAACTGTTATCAAAAGTTCTATTTAGTAAATTGATATTTACGTGAACAAAATAAAATACACGCAAGTTTAGACTCTACTACACTACATTAATTTGAAAAACGGATACATTCGGACCTCGTTCAGCTAGCTAGGATATGAGTACATGATAAGAATTTTAATTAAAAAGAAAATTATGAAAAAATTCAAATAAACGGTTTTAATCAAATCAGTATGTTCAAAATTTTATTTCGGTAAAGGGAGTAAACAGTGGTTTTTAATATCGAGTTAGCTGTGTGAGGAAGGGGTAGACGGAGAAGGGGAAAACGCGGTACGATTTTATCAAACTGTCAAGGTCCGTACATACACATACGATGTTATCACACGAAGCAATTTGATTAGTACTATGTGAGCTGAGTGGTTGGAATCCTGCAGTCTCTACGGACATTCCACATTCCGCTCCATAAAACTTACTTCGATCGAGTAAATCAGCACGTGACCAAGTTAGTGCAAGAGTTGGGTTACCTGTGTCGGGCTATAGCGATCCCATTGCATTGCGGGAAGGGAGTCCGTTGTGTTCTGCTTAAGAGAGAAGCGTTGACTCGAGTGATCAGAAATTCTTTAGGAGTTTCAAACCGTCATGAGTGATCCAAACCACCCTAACGCCACCGAAGAAAGGGTAAGGAGTTACAGAACATTTTAATGATTAAAACTGCTTGATTTAAAGCAGCATAAACTTAAGATCGTACGATAAAGCACCAACTCCAAGTATAGCATACCGCCATCTTGTTCACGTGTTACTGTTTTGACTTCTTGTTTGCTTTAACGTAACTATTTTACACACACTGAAATGTCGTTTGTGAATTTTTCAGTTGTCAAAGTTTTTAAGGAATTCTGACTTCAACTGTCCTTTGATAATTTGAAAAACGTATTACTCTAAAACCTTCCGTAGGGCGAAAATGATGACTTGATAAAACGTAAGCTTGTGTATAATTACGACTGATCTGATCAGAGATTTGGATTTTTCATTCAAGTCATTAAAAATGTGCCCCATCCAAATGCAACATTTTCATAAAAATACTACCGATAACAAACTACTGGCATTATGGTGACTGCCTACTATTGGAAAAATCCATGACAAAGTTTTTTAATCGCGATATTTTAAACTGAGATTTAATGCTAAGCTCAAATCTGAAAAGAAAAAAGGGGTTTCCCGAAGTAGTTTTCGAGATATCCGCGATTTAATAAATGCACACCTACAAAATCTTGAAGGAAAATAAGCGAAAATCACCATCCCAAGAAAAAAAAATTCATAGTGCGAACGTTGAAGGTATTGGCTTGGTTTTCACAGGAAAGCTAATCAATACAATGATTTACAAGTATAAATAAAAATATTGGCAAAATGATTATAAATCCAGTTAAAAATGAATTTTTAATTCAACTCGCATTTGATAATTATTGTCTAAAATGAGTGCCAAAAATGTGCTCATAACGTCTTTCTATGAGTAAAACCCATATCATTTTTCTCAAGGCAGTGGCTATTCATACATCACCCGTACACCGACTTGTATTTGCTATTCGTACGGGAGTCAAAAGTTTTAGTAGAATTTCTTTGGAAAAACTAGCTTTTATCAATCAAGAATACGATACCGTTGTTTAGATGAGTTAAGCAATTCTTTTAAGCACATTTAGTTCGATTGTGACCGAACTGAAAACCCTGTACATATTATGCAAGAGGTCCATTTCGCGCCACTTGGAAAATTTTCTAAGGTAACCTTGTCACGGATGAAAGGGGGACTGGAAAACTTCTGCATTATAGAAACCTTTGACTCTAACCAGTTAGGTCTGGGGGGATCCCACAATAAAAGCAGGTGCCGAGGCCCTTTGGAACCCCATAAATCCACTCATGAATACACATTTCTTAAAGCAAATAGTACTGAATTTAGTTACTTTCAAAACAAATTGACATTAAATAATTAATCCCAGGATGAGAGTCCAGCCAGAAGTGAGGAACGGTCTAGGTCAAGATCTGCATCTAGGTCAAGGTCTAGATCAGGGTCATCACGACGCTCTTCCAGGTCACATTCAAGGTCAAAGAACTCAAGATCATATTCTAGAAGTCGGTCAAGATCTCGTTCTCACAGCCATGGTAGACGCTCAAGATCAAGGGAAAGGAAACACTACAGGTCTTACTCTCGATCACGTTCTCGCTCACCAAGCCCTTACAAAAGGAGGTATAGTGATATACTTGAGATAGTCTATAGAGCTTTTAAGTTGTTGTTTCCACCAGTCTAATTACTTGCAAAAAACTATACTTTTTCATACAAGTTTAAATGCAAACTTAAAAAACCTAATGCATTTAACAAATCTTAAGGCAGTTGCATTTAGCTGTCCTGTCTTGTTTCATACAGGGATCGTTCAAGATCACCTTTGTCAAACAGGAAACGGCACCAAGGATCAAGGGTAGGTATTGACTATGGTATGAATTATTATTTACCACAGACAATGAATCAGTTAGAAAGTTTGTGGTAAAATTGATCTGCCTTTTTATAGGAAGAACCAGAACCTTCCAGATGTCTTGGTGTATTTGGACTCAGTCTATATACAACAGAGCGAGATTTAAAACCAATATTTGAGAAATATGGCCCAGTAGAAGACATAAATATTGTTTATGATCACCAGGTAAGTAATAGTACAGAATGACTGTTTGTGAATCACAGTTTTAAGAAAATAATAAATCTATTTTTGTTTACTCATCTTAGACTGGCCGTTCAAGAGGTTTTGGATTTGTCTACTATGAGTATGTGGAAGATGCTGAAGTGGTAATTTCCATTTGTTGTATTTACTTCTCAAACACAGCAATTTGACAGTTTAGGGTCAATAAGTACAAAGTATTTTTCAATAATGTTGTTGTAGATAAATATTGCAACCAATACAAATTTTATACTATTTTCTTCTAGGCAAAGGAAAGAACTAGTGGAATTGAACTAGATGGAAGACGAATAAGGGTTGATTTTTCAATCACCAAGAGAGCACACACTCCTACTCCTGGAATCTACATGGGGAAACCATCGCAGTAAGTTATAAATTCATATTACCACTATTTTAATATATTGACAAATTAGTAAAAGGAATGTTTTGGTAATCTTACTCAAAGGCATCGTGATTACAAGCGTAGACGAGATGACTACAGAGATGACTATAGGGAGCGTGATGATTACTATCGTGGGGGCAGTGATAGGAGATATCGTTCCAGGTCTCGTTCACATTCTCCAAGTAAGTGCTTTTAATTTGATTCTTACATGCCAAAAACATATAAGATATTGGTGCATTGTTGGTTTGCTGGAAGCATTGTGAAAGGTACTCAGCTCTTGCATTAACTTGTAAGTATGGTATTTCTCTACAGTTGTTGAGTGTTGTGGAGCAGTTCCTTATTCTTGGTGTGCATTCCTTCCTGTGAGATGTAGAGAACAAAAGACATGGCTGCCATGTTGACATTACAAAAGAAGCCAAACCAAATCTTTCAAGATGTCAGCTATGACATCACATGCACCACAAGAATACCAACATCTTAATATACCAAAATATGTTTGATTTTGATTTGAACAAAGCTTTTCTGTTGCATTTCAGGACGCTACTGAGGAGTCAGATCGCCTCATACTAGATAGTTTAGAATTAGCAGTGTCTGTTGCAGTCATTAAGTGTCCAATGGATGTTTATTTCCATGACATTTCACAAGTACTCTTTCTGGTTTACTGGTATAATATGTTTTACAACATATAACAATTTTGCTTGCCATCATAGAAAGTATGGAAATCAACAGAAAAAATGTCATAGTTATGTTTTTTATGCATTCCTTGTTATGCCAATAATTTTGCTAGTATCCTTTTATTTGTTTTGAAAAAACGTTACTGTAAAACGTTAAACTAATGTGTTAAGCCTTAAGGTGTTTAGAAAAAATGCAGTTGAACTTAAACCTTAAACTTAGTAATCTCAAATAGTCTCAGACATTTTAACCATTTATCAGTAGTTGATTAATAGTTTTACCTCTTTTTTCGCTTTTGCATACAGGTATAATGCAAATAAATGAAGATAATAAAGGGAAGAATATGAAGAATAGTTGAAGAATGGGTTTTATCAAGTAATTCAAGAAAGAAGATTAAATTGATAAAACTAAAATGAAGTCAATAAGAAGACCTTCCGTTTTTGAAGATTTGAAAATGTGGGGCATATAAAACACTAATCACTGAGGAAAATGGCACGCAAAGCTGTATCAAATTATGATGCAAGTTCAGAAGAGTTGTACTGGGTTATTTAGAAGAAACAAAGTGAATGAAGATAAACTATAGCTTGTTATAAGAAGATAAAGCTCTTGAAGAGAGAAGGTTATGAAGAAATGGTCAACAATGTACCAGAGGTAAAGCCTGCCAGTCTCTCTAGTCTATTCAGGTCAAATTTCAATTTTAATCTTTCAACGGAAATTCATATTTACATACTCGGGGAAACAAATTTTGCTATTAGCCAAAAAGTTAACTTTGCCATGTGGTTTACTGGGTAGCAACCAGTTTATAGATGCATTTTAGATGATCTGATATCAGTGTGGATCCAGGATTTTTTCTAGGGGAGAGTGTACCTGTGATGTTTGCGAGTGAAAGGGTTGCATAATAAGAGTTTGGAATCACACTTTACTGTGCTTAGGGGGGGTACATCCCCAAACACCCTCCCCCTAAATCTGCCCCTGTTATTGTTAGGGGTAAGTGTTCTAAAGTTCGACTTGATCAGTGTTTTGTTTAAGAAGAAGAAGAAGAAGAAGAAGAAGAAATTTAAGCTAACATTTAAGTCATAAAACTAAACTTAATAATAATTTTAACTAATAGTAAATATATATTTTAATATGATAAAAAAAATTTAACCCTCTATTAATCTGTAACCAAAATATTATTTTCAACCCAAGCCCCACAAAATTCCACAATATAGTTGTCTTAAGGCCCTGTTACATGGTATAACCTAGCTGAAACTGTTGTGCAACGGCGCTGCAAGACAATTTTTGTTAGGGATGTTACACGGTGCAATGGCCTTTTGAAATTTTTTTCCGTCACAACTTTCATAGAAAAAGTAGTACAAATTTTTAAATGCGCAACTGAAATTTGTGTTGAAAAAAAGTTTCAGCGCCAATTCTGACGTGTAACACCCTTGTGAAACTGAACCTGTAATAGTGATAATAATAATAATCGTTCTGCTCCTTCGTTTGTACCAAAGATTTCATGTAATTTTGCATGCTCTCTCGTGTATACTAGTTATGCAAAATGACCCGGGAGCCTGCCACCGAAGCAAAACCCTCAGTGTGTGTGGAACTTTTTGAGGCTTGACATTTATATGCATGTGGTTATTACATTTATGCAAATCCACACTGAAATTAAACCGCAGCTGTGGACCCGACATAATAAGAGCTCGACCACAATCAGCCAGTAATAAGCGAGCTGGAAGTTGAATACGACTGGGAATCATAGTATTAAAAAAGCTCGAACATTTTGCTGTTAGTTCAATCTGTTTTCAACTTCAAGGATGTGCTGAGGATGAAGGTAATGTTTCCTTAAGTAAAGGTGAGTATGATGCTATTCTGGTTCCTCTGGAATTGTATAATATTGTAAATGTTGGATGTACTTGCATCTCAGGCCTCTTTTAATTTTCCCACTAGACCAAGTGACTTGACTCGATTTCACAATCGTAGAAAGGATGTGACTACATTTAGTGTGCGAAGGAAAAAGATAGTTTGTTGATCCATACCTACATCTAAGGTTTTACAAGTCACATGAAGTGTGTGCTAATTACCTGTATTTTTTACGGGACACTATGATTCACCAAGACGTTAGTGTGCTTGAGGAAGACGTCTTTTAACTCGTTGGAGTAAAGATTTGTACACACGATGCGAGGTTGCTTGAACGGGGTAATCGCACCGGTGTGTCCACCCATGCAACTGTTGCGCGTGACCTCGAAGTAGAAACGAGTTCCACTTTTGCTACGTCGCAGGCAATGTCGCATCGTATGTACGAGCCATAAAGGTGATGTTACACGAGACGATGCGTAACGATTTTTTGCGCAACGTTGCAAGTTGAGCGAAAAATTTTCTGGTGTAACATGGCATGCGGGACAATTTTCCACGCATTCTTTGTCACGGAAACATGTTGCGAGTTTTTTAATTGCCTTCAAAAACACAACCCGGCGTAACCGAGAATATCTTTCCAGGCAAGGTGCGTATTGTAATGTCATTTGTGGAGATTTTAATAAAGCTATTCAGAAAGTGATTTTGCTGTTATCTGTCATGTACGTTTTGAGATATATACAAAGACGATTTTTCTGTTCTAGCCAATAACAAGCTACTATATATTTACGTCATTATTGAATTAAATTACATAAGGGTAATTGTATAGCCCAATGATTAAGATACAGATTGAGAACATTGTAACCAACACTATAAGCGAGTCGAATAAAGAGCTCAACGAAGACATGTAGTTACACATTCAATTTTCGAATATAAAATGATCTTTATAAATAGTCATGGTCTGCAGTCCTTTTAAAGATCCATGAAATAGTTGCAATTTTCTTTGACAAAACCAAAAAAGGCGATATCACGTGTGGCCTTCGTTTGTGTGAGCCTTTCCGTTACTGAAGGAGCGCGCGGGTACTCTGTTGAAAACGTGTACTGCAAAATGGAAGCAAATCTGAGCGTTGAAGAGAGTTATCAAAATGGAGGCAAAAGTAAAGTCTAAAGGAGAAGGTAACTGAAGAAGAGTCGCGTCCAAGGAACTTCAAGTAGTAAAAAAATTACTAACAAAACTCCATTCTACGGTAATGAAAATTAATCCTGTTAAATAATATCCATTCTATTTCATTTTCACTTCTATATTTCATCACCTAACAAAGTCCAGAATACTGTAACCGCACCTGAGCAATGATTGAACTATTTACGGAAGGGAAATGCTGAATAACATCTCCAAACCTGATAACCTGCCAAGTTGCGCTGCACTAGCTGCTCTGTGACCTAGGAAGGTTCTTGGAAGAAACAAGGAAGTATATGCTAGCCCCTTGAACGACGCAACTAGTGAATATTAAAATGAATATAGTTCTTGTTAGTTATGTTACACAGTCGTTACAGTTGGTTTTGCCAACTTACCGTCTAAGATTTCTTTTTATCCAATACTACCAAGTTTTTTCAGGTAATCAAAGTTCCTTGCTATCGGAAAAGAAAAAAGTTCAACCAGCAGCAAGAAATCCTAAACTCGTAAGTGGGCCCAACAAAAGAAAAGCTATAGAGGCTAAACCTCTTTAACTCAGTCCTATTTGTTTCCTCGATCCTACCCTTGGATTCTACAGGTTCTCGCCTGATACTAACAAAAATGTCTGGATTTTGAATTCAATTCGCAAAACCAGGTGAATCTTTCTTTTGCGACTCGCCGGACTAGCATGCCGCTCCAGTAGAGTTTTGATACGTCCGGGTCACAGCATGGATCTTGAAAGATCTATGGTTGCGCATTAGACATCGTAGGAAGTAATGCGCATACACCTTCAACCCCTTTCATAGACTTTCAAAAGTCCTCAGCGATCCCCGAACGAGTACTTGCCTTGCGCTTCGCGCTCGGATCCAAGGACGAACACAGCGAGTACGATCTTTGGCAAGTCCACGCCTTTCATGATAGGGCGGCTTTTGTATGAGTGGAAAACGTACGGTATGGTTTGTTTTCGTGTAAATCATCCCATCACAACGCACAGTTTTTGCAGTTAGTGAAAAGTACGGAACGGCTACGGATTTTGTCATTGGTATTATAATCGTTTTCCACTTGCACGAAATCCACACGGTTGAACTGTTGTCTTCCAGTGTATACGTAAACTATTGGATGGAATCGTAAACTTAGTCGCGCACGCGGAGCGAGACGCTGGCCGGTAATTGTTGCAAAAAAAAATATAATATCAACTTATCAGTTGCTGGTTGGCATCACTGAAGTATGTGAAGTGATTAACAGTCCGTGCAAAAACGTGCCAAGAAAATAAAGGACCGCAATGAAAGACACATTTCGGCAATAGACCCTTTCAGCTTCGTATGCAAATTGCCCATTTCAGACCACGTGGCATTCTCTTGGGAATCGTTCTTTTATTATGAAAATGTTAACTTATCAACATAAGAAAGAAATAATTCCCAAGAGTGACATCACGTGGTCTGAAATGGGTAAACAAACAACGGAGCTGAAAGGGTCTATTCTAGGTGCTAACGTTAAAGATGCCTCGTGCGACTTTAGCTTCTCGAGTGCATTTCCTTTTATAACATAGCTACGTCAGGAATTGCCATAAAACGTCAATTTGTATGCTTCGTTCTTTGTGAATAACGTTCAGCCTGGATTTTGTTTAATAATTGTCTCCGACAAACTAGCAAAACGTGACGAGTTTGCTTGTTCTCCGCATGACTCTCCCTCTTCCACGTTAAGAGAAAAGCTTGGAAATTTCTTGCTCATGTTTTCAGCAAAATAAAACTCCAAGAAAACTTGCTACAAAACTTTTTGCGACGAAAATGCTGTTGTGATTTTATTGAATAAGGCCCTGCTTACATCGTAAAATGGATGTACGCTCGCGCAGGGTATTCAGCCAATCAGAACGCGCGTTATAAAGTAGCTATGTTATAAAGTTGGTGCATGAGCCGCAATAATTATCGTGTAACTACACGGTAAAAAATCAGTGACATACACATGGCTACTAGTTTTTATACTATCGGATAAAGGTGGGTTCATGGATTAAATCGTTTTTAGAGACCTTATCTATAATATTTCTTGTCTACAGGATACAGTTAAGTGGGATCTAAGAGTTCGTTGTGATATTCAACTTATGTGGCAAATTACGGTAACGTTTTTTCTTCGTCTGAATATTGAATCTTCAAAAACTCTACTTGGGCGTAGTCAGTTTTATTTTAATTTCTTTAACTTATTCTGAGAAAACAAGACGTCGAGACGTAGTGAAGAAGCAAATTCATGCATGTCCGATTTCCCAGCCGCTGTTTTTCTTGATTATTTGTTCACGCGTTTTACAACGAATAGACTCTGATCTAGTAGCGACCTCAAGACGACGACGCAAGTACGGTGCGTTCTTTTTTATGCGCGCGCAGTTGTCCCTGATTGGGAGCAAGAACCGAGAAGACGGTGGAATGCACATGAAAAAGAACGCGCCGCTCGCCCCGTCTTCTTGATCGCGTCCGCGCAGCTAAGTTAGTCTAATATTGGCCTAAGATGCTGCCAGAAAATAAATACTGCAATGATTAAAAAATAAAGACAATCCGACACTTAGCAAAATAACGCGTGGTCGGAAATGGTAACTAGCTGCAATAATTACGCCCAGCTAATTAGCGTCTATATAGCGGGTGGAAGTTAAAGTAGACATGTCCTGGGGTACATTGATAGTATCAGCCCTTTAGTGGCTCAAGGAAAATTTTATTGCCTGAAACTTGTGTTTTAGATTTCATTGCATCAGCTAGAAAACCGATATGAACGACAGGAGTTGAAAAAAAGAAGCTATTAACGTCACCTTTTTATTTTCAGATGGGTGATGGTATTGATATATTTCAAAAGGAGAAAACAGGACTCTTTGTAAACACCTGGTAATGTGACCTATTTACGAAGATTTAGTATTGACTAGTGGGAAATATGCCCAGGGCCTGCCTTCTCTTGGTCAGCATCCTGATGGGCAAATGTATACACCAAATTGAAAAAAACGTTGTCGGGTTCAAAAGGTTAAATCATCGAAGGTAAGACCGAAAGGTGTTATGGGTAAGTACTTTGTAAGGCCCATATTACATGCATAGAATATTGTTTATTATTGCAACTCGAACATTGCTTCGATTTCTCGAAGAAAGCAATATTCGAGAATTATAACAATGCTGAATGCATATTATGGGCCTCATTAACTGTTTACCCAGAATCCTCCCCGGTCTTACCTTCGATGATTTAACCTTTTGAACCCGACAACGTTTTTTCAATTTGGTGTATAGGAATGTGCCTCTATAATGTACCACATATATGAAGTAGCTACCCTGAAGTGCGAGGTTGAAATAATGTGTTTACGTATGGCCGGAATGATTCAGACTAATCTGCTATTTACATAAAAGTGGACTGACGACTTTTTAGTTAATGTCGAGCGCGACTGATTTTATCAGATTTTATGTCCAAAACTGTTGTGGGAAATGAGGATCTTCAATACCGGTGTTTAACGTGATTCGGCTTTTACTGAATCTCAATCACCACATAAGCAAAATGCTCACAAACAAAACTGCTCTATTATGCCCTGCCTCTAAGAAAGACATCAATTCCATGAGTATGAGGTCAGTTTACAGTAACTTGCGGACAAGTCACGATCTGTACTTCGTGTAAAGGCCTGTTTTGGTCAAAAGAGTTTCCTCCCTCTTCCATATAAACGCCGTAAGCATATTTTTTTTCAAGTGTCCGTGTATATTAGGCTATTGCGCCTCGCCCACCAATCTAATAAAGAAATCTATTAATAACTCCCTTTTTTATTGACTTGTCTACCTATATTGATTGTCATTATAGGACGCCAACAGAAACAGATATGAAACTGCTGTCATCAAGATCCCCTTTTGAGAAAAAGGGCGGAGATGAAATGAACAATATGAAAAGTAATAGCAAAAACATATAATATATCATGACTATGCCAGGATTTATAAATCATCCATTTGACCCCTTAAAACTCGATCTGTCTCTACGTGCTGGTCAGCAAAACAATGTGATCATGGCTTTTAGATAAGTCAGAATAGCATTGCAAAGTGCAAGAAAATATTTGCTTTGCCTCTTCTCAATGCGATCAGGGTGGCCATTAATTGTCCATATTCACGATAACGATGATAGCCGCCATGTTTGTTTGTTGTGATGCTTGAAAGTCGTGGTTTCCGAGGGAGATCGATTTCAACCACCCCATAACATACTTCTGCATGATTGGATTATATTGTCAAAAAACTGTATTTAAACTTTGAAATGTTTGCTCCTGAAATGAAAACCATCATGGCGGCTATCATTAATATCGTACTATCTGTTAAAGGCGCCTTGTCAACAGTCTGTCATGTGAGACCCATCCTATAATTATACTGAGCAAGTTGCGTACATTACTTCCTGGTTTGTCATTAGCTGATATATGCTGCTCCTTGATATCTACGCAGATAGTTGGGAGAGAAAGATGATAGCAAAGAGTTGCTGGAGTACCATCCATTTCTTGTTCATAGGAAGCCAGCTATTCAGAGCGCGCGTCATATCGTAGCGCAGCTGTTATAAATGCTTATGAAAGGAAACGGCAGCAGCATTGTGAAATAAGCAAATAACCAAGAAGCAACAGGGGCGGATCCAGGATTTTTTAAGGGGGGGGTGACTGATCGCTGAAATTACAAAAATAATTAAAATCCTCTATCAAAATGACGTCATTGTTCGTAGGCTCTTTTTATTAAATTACACCAAAGTTAATAGAGGGGAATGATTAGGAAACTCGGCAAACTTCAAAGGGACTGACAATGAAGCAAACATGGAGGTCGAATACAGTTTTGACCATGCACAATCTTTTGTTTTACCTTCATTTATTATGCTTAACTGACCTCACCCAAACGTTTTTATTGGTTGATTGTCTGATATATGTAGGAATGGTTTTGTTTTGTGCATGGCCACGGTTGGAAAAAGTGAACAATAAGTTAGAACAATGAGCTTCCTAACCATTTCATTCTAACTTTGATTACTCAGATATAGCGAAATAACAAATATTTTTTATTGTACACAAAATCACTCCATTGACCACTGATCCAGTTAATATAATTTCAAGCTTATCGATTCCAATGAGGGGGGTGGCTAGCCACCCAATCCACCCCCCTGGATCCGCCCCTAAGCAAAATGATTTTAAAATGATTCATTACGTATTAATATATTTAGCTTGCTATGTAACGGACGATCTCTGGTATGGGGTCAGGTACCAAGCTCATATAAAGGTCAAAGTTCATTTCAATTCAACTAATTCAACTTTCCCATTTTTCATTCTTCAGAGTCAACAGTGAAGTTCAGAGTAGAAGTGTCTCCTCCTATAACGGATAGTTGTGGAAAATATTCCTGCTATTTTGACGAAGGCTGCTTTCTGTATTTAGAATAGCGGATCATACATGCTACAAGATATTTTTATATATAATGATATAAACCTTCGACTTATTCTTATTTTTAGTAAACCATTCAAAATTCAATTCATTTCTTTTTTATTTTCCTTTAAATTATGTATACACCTACTTGCAAAAAGGTTGTCATAGGAAAAAAGAACTTTAGTAATTTAGTGAGAAGGGAATAAATTATAAG
>WUAP02105775.1:0-16462 GCA_015163945.2 Stichodactyla helianthus
GTGGGCCATTGTATTTTCAGCTTTTTTTAAGGTTGGGTCATTAGTAAACAAGTCCAATCGATTTGGGTTTTACCAGCTCACCCCCCCCCCCTGTACTTTATGACCAGTCCCTAAGTCCTTGCAAAATGACCTCTTGTGCATATACTAACTCTTAATTGCCCATTCACTAGCTGATAAAATAACCTTATCATTAAGATGTATTTTTTTTTATGATATAGCAATGGCAGAGGCGCGTGGAATGCAGCGTACCTATTCGGACAGAATGATCAAAGCTACTGCCATCCTTGCTGTTAGGTCAAAGAAATACACTCAAGCTCTTTCTGCCGTTGGCGTTGGCCTCTTTAACGACTATCAGAAGTACAAAGACTGTTTGAAGAGAGGCAATCGGGGATGTAAGAATCCATCGGGTATCGTAGAACAGGTATAAATTAAAAATATTAATAATAAACTTGAAGAGGAATCTGTCGGTCAACTAGAAAGAAAGGCATTTAAAAACATTGAAACTTTGGCGTTCCATTTTGGTGAGCTTAGTACTTTTCGGCATTAGGGACTTATTACTAATAAGTGGGGGAAGGAGGGTGGGGTGGGGAGGATCTCTTATGTACCTCACAAAATTTTACAAAGGTTTTAGGGTGGGACACACATTTTTTGGTGTCCATTGAGGGGAGGGCCTGATTAATCCTTGTATTTTGCATGGAAAAGGGGGGGGTGAAAAACACCGTTATAGTAAAAATGAAATACACCCCCTGACCCCCTCGCTAATCAATGATAAGTCCTATAGACCTGGAAGAAACATTTTTTGCACAGGAAATTCATTTTGGTATAAATCGTTTTCAGTTATGAACCATAAGCGCTCCCTGGAAACTGTTTGTGATTAGCCAACAAAGTATAACTTACCATCTGCTGTAATATAAGCTATTTCAAAAAAGGTTGATGACGGGGCGAACGTGAAAGGCTGGCGATTGCACGACCAAAAGGAACTGTGGAGCAATAAGAATTTCTTCATATTCATTTCTTAAATACCTAAACAATGCCTGCTGAAGATCTTCGCTGAATGGTGCAGGCATTCTTTAGGTACTTAAAAAAATAATGTAAAGAAATTCTTATTGCTCCACAGTTCCTTTTGGTCGTGCAATCGCCAGTCACCGCTGTTCGCCGTTCGCCCTGTTGAAATAGCTGTATAGCTCTCTGCAGAATTTCCCTGGTTTGTGTTTATACATTGTACATGTTTTGCAGTTGAGAAGAGTTCTTGGTGACCAGGGATTCGATGATCTTATGAGCATCAATGGCGATGTATCGCTTGTTTTTGCTATTGACACGACAGGGAGTATGGCGAATGAGATCCAAGCAGCTAAGAACATCATTAGTGCCATAGCAAGATATCCACGTGAGGGAAACGTAGATTATATCCTGTCACCGTTCAACGATCCAGGTCAGTATGTGTGAAGCCCTTGGATGGGTTAACTTCAGTTGGGTTTTAGGCTTTTTACTACTTTCTTATGGAGACTGATTTAGAGTTGTATTAACGTGTCTCACAGAATTAATTTTGATTAATGCAGGTCGAGGAATAAACAACTTTGACCTTATTCTGGCGAATTTAGGGAGTAACTAGTCCCGGAAATACAAAATTTAAGGGCTTTGCTGATTCAATTTTGTTCCTTTTCCATTTTTTCTTCCTCAGTCTCCTCATTCACTTCTTGCTACGTGAAGTAGTTGCACACTTTGGGTAAAATGAGATACTAGGTGGTTAGACATTATAGGTTTTGTGTGTGTGTGTGTGTTGGGGCGGAGGAATTGAGTTGTGACATTTTCTTGGGCTAATGTCTAACCTTTCTCTTGACTAAATGCTCCTCAAGGCCCCACCTCATTCTAATATACATACCTATAGATTCCTATTTTGATTTTTCTTTCACAGGTTCAGGCCCTGTAACCAAGTACACCTTCAGGAACCAGTTCATGACCAAAGTGAATCAGCTACGAGCTGCAGGAGGAGGCGACTGTAAAGAACTAACAATGCATGGAATAATAGATGCCATAAAGAAGGGCGTCCCTCGACGAAAGTCACCAATATTTGTCTTCACCGACGCTGGACCAAAAGACGAAGAATTCAGCGAAGAATACAACACAGAGAACGCGGCAGGATTAGCCTTGGACCAAGATTCTCCCATCAACTTCTTTTTCAGCAGAAGTCCAGGCACTTGCAAGAATCCACAGACTTTTGAATCGTTCCAAAGACTCATCGAAGAAACCGAGGGGGTTGGTATCATGTTCAACTTGGAGAGTAAAATCAGTGAAATGAGTGACGTTGTCATGGCAGCACTGGACGGCATGTCGACTATCAAATCAGGGGGAACACGACGACACACGACTTTAAGAAGAGTGGGTTCGTCCTCGAAACGGAAGCTCACTATAGGGGGTCCTGTCATCCCCATCGGAAGACCTTTGTTCACAAAGAGATACCCCATACCAGTTGATGAGACGGTCGATAAGCTAATCGTGGTGATCACAGTACAACGAAATCCACAGCTTGTTAAACTGAAAAACCCACGGAACAACGCAGTTGCCAGTACTCGTCGTTTGTCTCTTGGAACTGTTTGGGTCATTAATCGACCTACACGTGGAATGTGGAGTCTTTTGGTACCAAGTGGTGTAGGTAGTCATAGCTTCAAAGTAACGTCCAGCAGTGTGGCTAACATCGACTTTGATCACTACTTCGTCTGGGCGTTACCTAGCGACAGGAGTGTAGAAATACCCATCACACATCCTTTAAAGAGTAAGTATTATTGTAGGTTTAACAAGACCGGATTTGCTTTAGATTAAGATTTACTGGCTTAATGCGACATTATAAACCAGATGCAGTACTATCAAGGATTCCATAGACTGTTCGCTGAAAATCTGAAAGCATGTTCTGATCAAGGGATATTTTCTAGAGAAACGTTGACTTCACTGTCCGCCAGAACCGACCGCAGTCTTGCAATCCAGTTACATGAAATTATGCCCCTTGGACCTCGTTTTCATGTTTATGTCGTAAGCGTGTAGATTTTTCGGCCATTCACTGGTTGTGGACATACGGAGGGAAGGTTCCATGGGATACGAGATCCTTTCTCCAGATATCATGCACTGACTATAAAAATTATCTTTGATTTTTTTCTACAGATGAAATTGCCACTGCAAAACTGCTGATTCCTCTGAAGGAAAAGCTGAACACGAACAGCCTGGTTTTGGACATAATTCGCGTCGACGACGGAAGAGTTATAAAACACGCTTCTCTCAATGGCATCACTGCGACGTTTCAGCCACCATCAGTACCATTCAAACTGCGCCTCAGGGGAACTACAGCCAGCGCATTCCCCTTTGCGCGCACCTCTCGTAAGGTCATCCATGCCAAGTCCACCATTATCAGAATGGTCTATAATCGCAATTATCTGACTCTACCAAAAGGTCGTGCCCGTTTACCAGTACGATTCGCAATTCATAACAACGGACCCACAGCCCGTTTTGATTACAAGCTTTCCACTACAGTACCCGGCATTACGGTATCTCAACCCCGTAAATCTCGATTCCCCGTATCGTTGGGTACATATAGGTACTTTTCTGCTCGGATTACTACGTCCTCTCGCTTACGTTCTGGGACTCTGGTGCCTGTGCTGGTGACGGCTAGGAAACGATCAACTCGTAAGATAGAGGCTAGGTTACGTGTTAACTTTATTGTTACTGGTTAATTTATATCTTACGATGCTAACTCAGATAAAAAATATTTCCATAGAACGTTTACGTGATTACACCATTCGACTACCACTACCAGAATGCTTTGAATGCATGGATTCTATTATCAGGCACATTTTACCGATTCTCTTTATTGTGCACCCCATCTGAACAACAGATGTCTTGCACTATTACATGGCAGCCATGCTAGAAGACCAGTGGCGGATCCAGGATTTTACAAAGGGGGGTTCCGTTTCTTAAACTTCCCAACTGTGTATAGCCTATTGTCTAGTCTTTATTTAACGATATTTCTATTATCTAAAAAATATCAAACCCTCAAGGGGGGTTCCATGGAACCCTTGGAACCCCCTCTGGATCCGCCACTGAAGACAGAACTGACAAAACAAATCTCCTTCACTTCAGGAAGCTTCTCATGTTAGAGTGATTGCAATAGAGTGATAGTACTTAACCCGTGAAACCGAAACTAATAGTTAAAGTCTAATAGACAAGTAGACACAAAAGAAAACAACGGAATTAAGTGTCTACTAACCTCTATTAGACTAATACTTATTTCACGGGTTAAGTGCCATCATTCTAAACCTTTGAAATATTAGTCTATTAGAGGTTAGAAGACATTAATTCTATTGTTTTCTTTTATGTCTATTTGTCTATTAGAGTTTTTCACGGATTTATTGCAATCACTCTAAACCATTTTGTTCCTAAAAACACGTTTTTTAAAAAACACAAGGACCCCAATCCATAAACTTATCAATGCTTTAAAATTGGAGAATTAAATGGTAGCTAATACTGAAAACTTTAACTTTATTGGAGAATAAACGGCAGCAAGATATACTGAAAACTTTATTTCCCGTGCACTTTTACAATAGTGACGACATTTGCAATATTTACAAGCAAATATTTCAAAACTGTGATGCAACAAAACTAAACTAAATAAAGCTTTAAACAAAAAGAACATGATTTCAAGGTCTACTTGGTTTTTCTATTAATCAATTCACAACATTCAATTATAAAATATTTGAAATTTACTATTAATGAATATTCGTTAGGCTCTCTGAACAGATTTGTTCCCTACATAGGATGTCTTTAGCATTTCTTTTGCCTGTGTGCCAGAAATGCCTGCTATATTGGGCTTTGATTAGGTGGGCCTAAGCTGACATGCAAGGATATTAACAACAATACTCTGCCTTCATGCACACAGGCTATTGTTGGTTACTTTCAATTAACTGAATTTAAATCTCCTGATCAGCCTTTCAGAATTTATTAAAATTTGGACATTTAATCTACCAGCAGTGTGCCACGCCCTTCCTATACTTTGCTTGCATGTTATGTCTTCACAGCCATGTTGGTAGTTTTCAACAAAAGATTTCCCATTAGGTCCTTTTGTCTGGACCACCGACATGGTTGCTATGCCCCTGTCTTGTGATCCTCTTTGAATTGGTTGCAAACTATCAATCAATTTGAATAAAAAAATAAGGAAATATTTCCCGAGAAGGACAGGAATAGGATTCTGAAATGTACAGGGTATGCACTGGTGTGTTGACAGATTAAATTATCTGATACAAGATCAATCTCTGCTAGCTGGAATTAATACTAAGGAACGAACAACCATAGTATTGAGTGGTGTGCATCAACAGTGACATGGTGATTCTTGAGAACAAGTTGGACCCCAGCCTCTGGGAGCTGGACATGAGCACAGATCAAATTTTTTAAAATGTTGACTGCAGAAGTCAAGATGTAATGTCCCCATGTGGATAGCTTTTAGTCCATGGAGGAGCATATAAGTGAAGGAAAGCAAATATGAGCTTTCATTCTTTACCACTTTCCCATTTTTCACTTCCATCTCCCCCCAACTAGACACACTGAGCCTTCAAGGGTTTTTGATTTCCCATGTTCTGGAATCACCCTGTCACCATATGTCCATGTGCATTTACAGTGCAAACAGAAAAACCATGGGCACTGAAAGTTTTTTTAGGAATGCTTATCAACCAATCAGAAATATAGTTGTAAACTTGAGGCTTTTGAGTGAGGTATTCATGAAATAGAAAAAGCTTGACTGTTTTCATGCGAGAAAGTTTAGAACATCATGATGTTTCGATTGCAGCTGTGGCAGTCTTCATCAGAATTCTGATGAAGACTGCAGTTGAAAGTCATGTTGTTCTAAAATTTCATGCAGGGAAACTGTAAAGCATTTTTCAATCAGAAACATAGTCATTATCTTGTGATAAAGAGCAATTTCTAATTGACTAAAAACAGTAGAAACATTCCTGAAATATTTCTAGGTGTCCACGGTTTTTAGATTCACACTGTAAAAAATAAATTATGTTTTAAATAAAAAAATGTAACCTAACTATCAACCACTCCTGTCATAGCTTGCTACAATAAACACCTCCAATTTATCCAGATAAAATAAATTTGTAGCTTACTAACTGGACCTTTGTTCTTAAAATGTTGAGGGTTTATCGTCATTGTTAAAAAAATGTTATAGTCCAGTTTTTCTTCATTTGGAGTGCACTGGGATTGGTTGGAAAAATGGCACTTGAATGGTTTTCATTCTTTCTGAAGCTGTCATCATTTAATCATAAAATTATTGTAAACTCTGTGATTAAGTGCCTTTTCCTTACCAAAGGTACCAATCTAGTCAAACATTAACAATTAGTTTCAGGGCAAAAACATGTTAAATTAATTATAATCCCAAACATTATTCCTAAATTTGCTTGAATCTACACCAACTGTTTCACTAGGAAATTCCTTCAACTTACAATGTTTTAAAGCAAAAAATCCTTAAATTTTACAACAAATTTATTTGTATGTAAAGGGAATAGCAAATGTTTTTGAAAAAGCCTCAAGACTTTTTCATGGGGTTAAGACATATTTATCTTTTCCAGTTGAATCAATGACTATTAAGTAACACAAATAAACATTTATAACATTGAATACACAATATGTGTAATAATTAGAAAATGAGGGTTGATTAATTTTTCTTATACAAAAAACCTGAAAAGTATTAATGTTGCAAATGCTCCAAATAAAATGGATGGATTAGAGTGATTCCATTTTATCTGTGAAAAAAATCTATTGCAGGTGGTCTAAAAGTTGAATGAAGACAAGAAATGAAGAAAGCAATGAGTTACTGCATTTGACTAAGAAATCACTCCAATCACATATTCCAATTGCTGGCAGTATCCTACTTTTCCTGGGCCTTGCAACATGAAGCTGAAAACAGGAAGCCAAGTGAGGCTGCCAGCAGGGAAAATCAGAAATTTTTCAAATAAAGAAGTCAGGTAAACTCAGCACCAATCAAACAGCCTTGCCTTAATATCTACAGTTATATAAAACCTATTTGAAACATTGTTGACTTACAAATAAGGGTTTTGGAAAAATTATAGGAGTCTTGGGTTTATTGGGATAATCAAGAGTTAAGACACATCTCAAAATAAAATATTTTTATAAGCATGCACACAGTGCTGGACAAAGTTTGTTGAGGCATGATGTGTGCTACCTTTGGCACAAGAGCCTTATCTTTGTTACAAATGGGTAGAGAAAGCCAAAAAAGCTTCAACACCGATTTGTTAGGAGAGTGGTTTGTATTTAGGCCTGGTTAAGATATCAAACTTTTCACTTTTTGAAGCTAGCTAGGTAAAGGGTAATCTGATTGTCATTTGTACATTTGATATGAAAAGTAGGATTCTGCACCAGGTGTCAGGAAAGACAAAAGTGAAATTAAATTAGAAAGATGATAGAGTTGTGGCGAAGCATTCAGCTGACTGCCTGCAGCCATTCAAATACCTCTTCAGGGTTGTTCATTTTTTCTGGGGCACAAAAAAGGCTGCCAATTCTTGGGCTTTAAAGTTTCTCAGGTCTGGAATGACCACAAACCAAGAGATTATAATTAGGTGCAAATATGAACAACCCTTAATTCTGTTCTTTCCTATGATGGATTAGGTTTAACACTGAATGAATGCTTTACCAGGGTCAGTCAATGCTTTTACAATCAATATGAAAGATTGTATGTCTAATAATATTGAACAACAATAACAAAGCAATCTCCTGTATTCTATCTTGTCAAGGAAACTAACTCTTTTTGGGTTTTTAGGATCAAAGAATTTTTAGAATCAAGGTTTAGAGAGAAATGCAAGCAGTAATAAATATCACTTGAGAGTATATCAAGTGATGGTGTAAGAAACTTGTTCCATTGACATTAATATTCTAGTAGTGGTACCTCCTTTACTTGTATATTAAGGTGCCATTGCCCTACCAAACTCCTGCAAAGAAAAAAGCAAGAAATTATTGTTGCTTCACTTCAGCTGCTGCAGGTTTTGCGGAGTGGACTACCCTCCTACCTAGGAATAAGGAGACAGTTGGTGGACTGTCTGTCAGCCATTGCCCATTTGTCAGCCATTCATTGGTCAACTCACAGTTGTTGATTTTAACTATTTGAAATTTGTTTAACACAACAGACAGGCAATCGTTGGCCAACTATCAGCTGATTGGTGACTGACACATGACCCAATAATTTTTATTTGTCCAGCTAGTTGAGGTGCCTTTACTAACTTCAAATCTATTAGCAAAAGTAGGGATTCATCTCAAGTCTAAGTAACTTTTTTGATTTGAAATTCATCCCATGATCCTCATTGGTCTCATCTGTGTAGCTTTCCATGTCACTAACTTTATATTGAAATCACATTACACACATACACAATCAGATATTAGGTGTTTCTTTCTTGTGCTACACAATACTGGTATTATATACTGTGCATATTTACCTGTGATTGCATTGAAGGCCTACTGGCTGGTTTGATAAGAGGAGGAGGACCTTGAAGTGGTGATCCCGACTGACTCACACGAGATACTGATTGAGATTGTAGTGGTGGTGGCTGAGAGCGCTGTGGCTGTGCACCAGATGGCTTCAATAAGGGAGGTGGTTGGCAAGGGATACCTGGTTTTTGTGCAAGGGAAAAAGATGGGTAAAGAAAATTTCCTTTTTGCACTAGTGTATGAAATATTGCAGGCCTCTTAATTTAACACAAGATGCATGCCCACAGCTCCCATGAGGGGGTGTATGACTTTGACATAATGAGAAAACACAGGTGAGATAAAGAGACAAACCTTGAGAGCCAACAGGAGGGGACGATGTCTGAGGGCCAGGAGATGATGTTAAACTAGGGGAGCCAGACATCCGAGAAGGGAGCATGTCGTTATCCTTTTTGTCACTACTTGTAATCCCTTGTTCTGCTTCATATTCTTCCAAAACTTCCTGCAAGTTGTAGCGGCGACGATAATTAACAAAAAAGTTACGGCATTGACTGACACTCTTGTTGCCAACCACCTCTGCCATTGCTTGGAAATCCTTGCCATATTTCCTTACAGCTGAAAATAAATATAACTATTTGAAGTTGAAGGAGGTACAAAATAAATGGTAAGTTAATAGCAAGCATTCATGGACACATCAACAATTTTCAGAAACAAATTATAGTCACATAATGAGTAGGGCTTGAACCTGAGATGCAAGCTAAACATTGGTGAGAGGCCAACTCATTTCCAGCATAGCACACACAGGTCAGGGAAATATGCAGCTGTTGTGATCAAAGAAAAAATAATACCTTCTAACATACAGCAAATACTTAAATTTGTACATACATTGAACAGCTAGCAAAAGCTCCTTATCAGTCCATCTGGCATTGTTTTTATTGTTCAACTGCAAACAGACACAAAACAGAAAGAAAACTCAAAGTTACAAGTGAAACATATACTTTTTATTAACTAATTTTTCCCCCACAGCCTTTATGGCCCAAACATGTAGCATGCACAATAAAAAAGTGGAAAAACAAGGTTCAATAACTTACATACAGACCAAACAAGCAAGGTTAAACAAGCAAGACATGTACTATATTGCAAGGTGAACTCTGCAGAAATAAGGTCAGTGGTCTGTACTGTAAGCTATGGACTGCAAATTGGCCAATACAAGCATGTGAAATTACCTTGCCAATGTAAACATAGTAAGTTGTTACATCAAACATTATTTTCAGTAAGTTATGGACAGACTTGCAGTTTCTTGTTAGTGGAATGGACTGGGAGTATCTTGTATATCTCATTATCTAGCATTTGATACTCACATCACCCAATCTAAAGTCATCTATGCCCACCTCCATCTGATATTTATGTTGGCTGATTATCTGCTTGTTTGCTTGAATCTGGCGTTTTAGATTGGTGATATCATTTTCAAGGGGTCTAATATGGGCATCACCATGAGTGTAAGAAATGGACATCAAATTGTCATGTGACAGGTTCATGCCCTATGAGAAAAGAGAATACAACATTACATCACTTTACTGTTTTAAATAATGTGCAATCATTATGGATGTGCCAGTCCTTTTTTTTGGCACTTTCTAGGAATTCTGATTTTGATTTGATTTTGATTGACAGGAATTTTTGATGACTGGAAGACCAAAAATAGACTTCTGAGGTGGCATGTCGTAATTTTTGTATGCATGACAAAAAGTCGCATGCCGGTAGGGTAGGCCAAGATTTGTCGTCGACTGTTTGAAAATTTGAAAATTTACGCATCATTTTCCACACAATCACCGTACATCACGTTGTACAAAAATCTGTACTGCAGAAAATCTGCTTGAAACCATTTTTTTCATGACATTTTCTACTTCTAAATGTTGAGGGAGAGTGGAAAGACTTTTCAATAAATGAATCCCCCAGTTTAGGGAACATTTTGATAGTTTTTTGGGGATTTCGAGGCTAAAAAGATGTCGAAATTTGGTTTTGTAATTTTCCCTATATGTTTGATGGGCATATTTACTTGCCTTCCTTTAGGAAGTATATTTGCATATTAGGAGCAGCAGGATTGACCATAGGGAGATTATATAGGAAAACTAATTTGCACGTTTTAAAAATATTCTTCTAGTTTGTTACTTGATTTTTTGGTATTCTTGTGTTACTTAGCACACCATCTCGGACTTTAAGTACAGAAAATAAACAAAATACAATAGTTTGATTTTTATTTTCCATTTTATCTTTTATCTAAAGTGGGCTCCCTGTGGTTTGAACAACAGTCTGTTATACATGTACATCAAGTACTTCCTTGGATACACCAACACTGAGGGTCTTCAAATAACTCAGAGAACAAGATCACAGTTCTTTTGCAATTACATCTTGCAAATGCTTAGAACTTCAAGTCTTCTCCAATAAGGTCATTAAACCATAGGCCTTTGGGGCCCTTGAGGTGCACTGCCTGCTAGAACTCTGTTCACCCCTGATTTGGAAAGTCATTAAGCTAAAATTTATTATATACGACATTTGACTCACTTTTGGTGGTTTTCTTTTTAGCTTATTTCCTCTGGTTCCAGCTCGTTCATCCCTTCCACCCATCCTTGTCTGTCTCATCATTCCTGTACGCCTTTGAGAGAAAAAGAGAATAATCACTGATTTATTTTGTGATGCATACAACATATTTTTATGACAATTTACTTAGAAATAATAGTTCATGACTGTGAAAATCTCCTGAGAAATGTTCAGTTGATGATAAAAAAACTTTACAGTTTATTTCATGACTGTAACCTCTCAACATCATGCATATGGCACAGAATTCATGTAATCTGTTGAACCAATTACAGCTTACAAGATTACAGCTTATCCAATCAGAATGCTTGGTTATACAGTAGCACTGTGGATACCAAACATGGCATGTCTGAGATAAGCTTTTCACAGCCCTAGTTGTCACGGGAACACATAATATACAGCTTTTTCAAATAGGTTGCTGAAGATTTTGATGCATGTTGCATACCAAGACAAAAATGTATTGTGGGTCATATGTAAATGATGTCAGCACAAAAGAAAATATGCCATTTCCATATTGCAAAGAGTTGTGCTGAAGAATTATTTGGTTCCCATCAGCAATAGCACACTTTGGCCTTGGTATGCAACCTGCAACCTGCAACATGGTGCAATCTTTTATTAAATAGCTGTAAATGTGTGCATTGCATCTTTCACTTACTTCCAGTATTGATAGCAAGTACTACACATGTTGCCTTTAGGTGTGCTGTGGACCTGCTGGCTTTGATTCCCACAGTGGATATTACAACAAGTGTTGGATAACATCAGTGGTTGATTCTGGGACCAATTAAAATGTCTTAGTAATTAATGTTTAATGGAATAACAGAACAGGGGTGGGGGAGGGGTGCAGGAGGTGCGCACCCCCCTATAATATGAATGACTTACAGTCAATTATGAATTTAATATTGTTTACTTTTGGCGCTTGAGTCTCGAACATAAATAGTGCACCCCTTCAAAAAAATTCCTGGGGGTGCATACCCCTCAACTAATCCTGGATCTGCCCCTGCAGAATTTGTAGCTTTCTATTCATTGTAAAATAATTGATTTATTTACTCACAGGTGGTTGTTTAGTTGGCGTTTTGGGTTTTATTTGTCCATTAGCCTGTCTTTGCTGAAAAAAATTTTGAATTTCATTTTCTTGAAAAGAAAAAACTTACCTTAGAAAGAAAGAGACCTGAGAGGAAAGAAGGAAGATTGGAAGGAAAAGAGAAAGGAAAAGAAAGGAAGAAAAAGGGAAGTGTGAAGAAAAAGAAAAATAGGAATGGAAAAAAGGGAGGAAAAATGGAAAACAGAAAGACAAAGAAAGGAATAGAGTGGAGGGAAAGACAATAAAGGCCTGTGCACAAGTCTACTGCTTAATTATTTTACCTCTTTTTCAGGTTCAAAGTCACTGTCGCTTGTATCACTGTTATCACTATTTGGTTCTCTATAATCAAGATGAAAAATTCTTCAACACCTACTAGTTAAATTGTAGAATATTGGCCAAACATATTTGATTTGCTCTAAAAAATTTTATCAGTTGCTTCATTACAAGGAAAATAAAAGATAAGAACCAGGCAAGCAATATAATTCATATTATCATAATGACCCATATAGTTTCTATGACACTAAGACAACTCCGGACATAATAATGCATTAATTTAGTGTGTTGTTTACATCAAATAATTAAGTTAGAATGTGTGTTTTAATGTTATTTTTTAAGAACTTGAATAATTAAAACAATGTCTTGAATAAAATTGTAACTACTACTTTATTTTCAATCGACTTACGTGTACTCTTTGACTGCAAGCCGCCTTGCTTGCCGATCAATCAGACTTGTTCTACTTCTTGTCTTCTTCCAAGAATAATAATACTTAACCAAACTACTGATAGCTTTATCTGGCAACTGAATAACAAGAAAAACAAACTCAAAAATGAAATAGATATAGACCTTTTCTGAATTTGCTTAATTGACCACAAAACAATGGTTTCAATTAAGGTTGGACTTATATTTCAGTAAATGTAAGATAACATCAAGTCGAGCCTCGAATTGAAACTATTTTTTTGTGGTATTGAAGTGAATTCTGGAAAGTTCTATTGATCCAACATGTTCTTAATATTTCTCAAATATATTTTGATCAATCATATGATGTCATGGACTAAAACAGCTGTTCAGTGTGCAAGTGCTACATCCCAGTAAAGAAAAATTAATATAGTATTTTGGATTTTTTTTTCAATATTCCTCTTAAACCTCTTTCAGCCAAAAATCTGTCAAGAAAAGAAATCTGGATTTGAAACACCCAACAATGATGGCAGATCTGCCAATTGAGATATAGTATCATTATTTTTTTGTACAATTTGGATTTGCATATTAAATTTAAATTCTGAATATCGGGAGTGTAAGTAAAACATTTAAATTATTTAAATAATGAGATAAAGGAAGATTAAGAATCTGGTGGACATCAAGGATCATGAATATTTAAACTGTCTGATTAAACAACTAAAGCTCTTTCAAATAAAATTAAAATAAATGGTATTTTTTGAAAACTAAATCCTCTCTAATCCTGGATACAAACTGGTATTATTAGACATATTGGCTCAGCTCACCATCTGTTGGATTCTCTTGAAGCTTTTCCCATGTGATCCAAATGCTTGCTCAAAAAGCACTTTATCTTCCATACTCCATTCATCTAGTATACAAACAAATGATGGTTGGGAGAAAATACAGAAAGGAAGTGCATGCATGTACATGCAATCTATTTGACAGTAGAGTGCATTGTCAATTCTGTTTATTACAAGTACAGTGAAACCTCTCCTTAGGGACACCTCTATAATATAGACACCTCCCTTTAACAGACAGATAGTTTGTCCCCACCAGCTGGAATCACCATACAATTTCTTGTTAATGAAATCTATATAAAACAGACACCTCTATATTACAGACACTTTTCTTCGGCCCTTTGGTGTCCGCTTTAGAAAGGTTTCACTGTAAATCGAATCCTATTTTGTGAAATAAAGCAGTAAACAAGCATCTTCACAACAATAAGACAGTATTATTCAAAAGAAATTTTCTTATTGTTTTATGATTGTGTAGATGATGGACTGTGTGATGATGATTTTCATCCACTGGTGCTGATATGACCACAGTTTCATTGGTGGCTTGAGTATGACAATCCAGTGGCTGATGAGTCCAATGTGGGTGTGAAACTCTCTGCTGCAGGTCTTGCATTTTGGGCCAGTACATGGCTGGGCCGACATGGTGGCTGCTCTTATTTTTCTTGCTGTGCACTAGCTCCTCTATTCCTCAGCCTGTGCCAGAAGGACCAGTCTGACCACATTTTATATTTTTTGACTATTTATGCTAGTTTTATGCCTGTGTAGATGGCTGACCATATAATGGCAAAATTTGACACTTTTTCTTGTCAAGTTTCCTTGTTCAAAAAATAGCTCATGAAAAGCTTGTGGCGTGAACACAGTTGTGACACAATCAAGGCACGACATTAGGCATGTCGAAATTCTAGAAAGAATCGCAGTCATGGCAAGGCACACTTACGGCACTGACCATGCCATGACCTTTTCACAGTCATATGAAATCTGCTCTATTTATATGTGGTTTACTTTAATGTTGTCCTTACCTGGAAATGGAGTGAAGTTGGACAAATCACTTAAAGACTTATCAACATTGTGTTTATGCCAGAATAGCATACCAAGGGCCTGTGAGACAAAAGCAATAGTTGTTTATTAAGGACTCGGAATATTCAATCAGTAGAAGTAGTTGTCATAATCATTATGCATTAGATAGATGGCTGCAACTGTGTCTCAGTAAATAAGTCTTTTTACAAAGAACACAATATTGACAAAGCAACCACAATTTTAAAGATAAAATATATTATATATTTTTTATTTTATAATTTTCCTTTTATCTTTAGCCTTATTTGCAAAACAGCTGATAGTTTATTATCATAAAATTTGAAATGCTTTTTATTAATAAAGAATAGTTAATATAGTATATTTATTTGTCCAAGATAACTAGAAGTAATTAATAACTTTATTTGTATAAATTTCATTTTCATTATTAACCACAGCTTTAGTTTTTCTCTGTGGGGACTATGTTTTCATTTCATTTTGCATTCAATCATGATTACCATATTCCAGAAAAATGTAAAAAATTCAAATTAAAGGCACCAAAATTTGTTCTTCATTCATATGGGTCATTTTGCTTTTCTACTTGATAAACAGACTTCCTGGCAACTACATGTATATGATTTTATTAATAACATAGAAATTGCAGACTGAAAGAGTTGTGGATATCATTAATAAATTATCAATAAATTATACAATGTCTACTAAGGTTCACAAGTGATGAAATTCTATTACTGAGTGTATATTGAAAGTATTTCAAAAAGGAAATGACTTTTTTATCCCAACCATACATGTAATTTTAAATTTAATATTACCAGTCATATTGTGGTATGTATAATATAATAATCTATTTCTCCTTAAGGACGTGCTCGCAGGCAAATCCAAAGTAAATGTAAATTTTCTGAAACTTTGACAGTTGATAAAACAATATTAGACACACAAGTAATCGCAAAAAAATGGGGGGGTCACCATTTGATCCTTCGAGTAAAATGACTTTGAAGTCAGTGATTTTCATGCCTATCATGAACTGCATGACAAGACATCAAAAAACGAAAACAAAAAATAATTTATGCTAAAAACGTGCACATCATTGTGGGAAAAGGTATTAGAATGACTTTGTAACTTATAAACTGCTTTTAGAACGATTCTTTTCTAAGCGGCATTAAAAAAAAAGAAAAAGAGAAAGTACATGTCAAACAAAAATGGCACTTTTTGCCGCTTTTGCTGGTCAAAATGAAGCAGATAAAGTCGGATTTTAAAAAAAACTGAGAGAGGGCTCATCTCTAGTATTTCTTTAAGTATGTAATAAAAAAGGGGGGATCACCCCTTTTGGAAGAGACATTTTATTTCAAAGTCTTAATTGATTCACTTACCAAGAGGATGATATATGGCGCATGGAATGCCAGGGTTGAAACTCTTCAAAACGTGTTAACCATTGTTTTTTCAAATCTTTTCTTAGCTTAAAAATCTTTCCTTGATGCCCAACACTTTCTTTTTCATAATTTTTCATTACTAGATGATTTTTTTGCATTTTCAATAATAATTGTGATGAAAACTTGATTAGAAATCTTGAAACTCGCAAGTGAGCTTGTCACGCAATATAGTGTGATGTGCACAGAAATGATGCATGTGAGCAAGCCTGTGAACATCCTTAAGGTTACTGGAGACCTTCGTGGGCAACTTTTTTCAAAAAAAATTAAATTAAAGGATATAAAAGTTTGTATGCTGATCTATCTTTTTGAAAAAAAATATTTTTGAATTATTTAATATTTCA
>WUAP02105886.1:0-16456 GCA_015163945.2 Stichodactyla helianthus
ATTATTGAACTCGGCTTTCACAAAATATTGTGATTTGTTAGTGTCTCGCAAGCAATTATTTGCCTCTGCCTTCGGCAAATAATTGCCCGCTTGCCACTAACAAATCACAATATTTTGTTCAGCCTCGTCCAATAATTGCTTAATATCACATGACCAACAAAAGCTAGAAAATGAACCAACCCTCCTGTGATGATATCAATAGTGATCACCATGTAGAATTATTGGCAACATAATTTATCCTCCAATATTTACTCTTGACACTGGGGTTACATATACTGCAGGTTATTTCCACAAGGAAATAATTTTGATACTTAAGAATAACACAAGGTTTGGGGGAGGAGTATGGTTATGTGAAAAACTAGTTGTATATTCCTGCATCAAACGAACCTAGCCGTTCTAGATTAGTGATTTTAGGTCAAAATAAATTTTCTCCGCCTCTAGAGCCAATAATTGTAAATTACCATTTACTAGCTAAGGACCATGAACATAAAATTATAATAAATTAAATAGAAAATTAAAGACGAATTTTTATCGATAATCAACAGAAAAGGAAGAAAAATAAAATGATATCTTGCGACATACCCAAAGTTTTTCAGTGTTTAATGGATCGGAAATAACCGTGTGCACATGTAGAACATGCTTGGAAGAGCAATAGATCGAAGAATGCAATGAGGTGCGACATGATCATGCAGGCTCGACGTTAAAATAATTGCGAAGAGATAACCGACAAGAATGGACAGAAATTTAGCCAGCACGAAGTCTTTGGATAAAAAGATCTGATAGGACAGTAGGGGTATAAATAAACTTATTTATTTTTCGAGCCATTGCGTTCGAGAATGGGGTGCAGCGCATTACGATATTTTGTTTGAAATTGAAAAAGTGTGAAACTCTTGCATAAAAATACGGTATGTTTAGCTTACTTTGAGCATCTGGCAGTGGGTTTTTTACTTCTGTTTCCACATGCTTTAATTTCGTCTTTTGGAAAACTTCCACTTCAGAGAAAGGTGCTGTGCGCTTTTCTTCCTTGATAACTAAAAACAGAAAGTTGACGCGCGTGACTCAGCTAGCTCGGTCATCATATAAGTATGAAGAATGAAACAAAAGATAAAAAGAAAGCTATAACTTTTATTGCAGTGGCAGTGGTTTCTAATCGACATGCAATCAAGAATATAATATTAAAATTAATCAAGTAAGGTCTTTTCCACTTACTGTCAGTTGTAGGAAGAGGGTTTTTTTCCTGGATTTCGACATGCTTCAACGTCGAGGCGTCAAAATTCTTCACTTCGGATCGGTCAGGAAACTCATCGGGTTGAAGTTCTTGCTTGATGGCTATCATTAAAAATGAAGAAATTTTAGAGGCGTAATAAAAACTAGCATTAATATTCAAAGCAAAGCACATTAACGATGCCTAGTGAACTTAAGAAGCATGCTTTCATTTCTTTAGTTTTAACAAACTCGGTTGTACCAAGACCTACGACATGTCGAACTTTGTGCCAAAGAACATCAGCTGTAGCTGATACGATACCTCAATACAATTAAATTAGAATTCTAGCTTTTGCTGAATAATTTCTAGAACTTTTTGCACACTTCTGCAAGCACAGAATAATGCAAGACTCTTCAATCCTGATCAAAGTGCATGGTCCCAAACTTACTTTCATCAGAAGGCAAAGTATTTTTTTCCTTCGGTATAACGTGCTTCAACTTTCCAGCATCAAACTTTCTCACTTCGGAAACGTCAGGCTTGATCTCCGCCATTTTAAAATCCTCTGAAAAACAAGAGTCAAAGCTCTACCTTTGCGAATGGGTTAATCGAAGAGAGTGATGGAAGTGTTCGTATGACTTTGAAACCCGCCCCCAAAAAGGCTGGCCTCATCCATATAAGGAAAGGTCTTCCGACTTGGGGGATTTGAAGCTTGCTTGCTTTTGATACACCTTAATTCTATAAAAGGACGTAGTTAGACACCTTTCATTTTAGCCACTAGGGTATTGAACCCTATAAACAAAGTGTGAAAAGTGCGTTTTCACGATTTCTTTAAACATTCCACATATTTTACGTAGGCATCATTTTAGCGTTAGTCTGTGGCTATTTGTACCGTCCAGGTGTGACTCGCATAACAGTGTCCCTTACCAAATTCAGAATAATAAATATAACGCAAGTTTTATCATTAATAACCATCACATTTCAGAAAAAATATATATATATATATTTGCTATAATTAAGTACTGATGCTACGCGAAAAGTAAAAATGGGCCTACGTGCAATTTATCATTTCAAGTGGATTTACTTTAATTTGTCCCCTGAGGCTTATTTATCATTTAAAGCAGCGTCTGGTAAATAATGAGAGCTACGTACATTTCCATAAAATGAAACAGTGGTTTCAAATTGAGGTTAGACCAGATACAGAGGTGAATTCAGGGAATGGGTGCAGGGAATGCACCCACTCCCTGAGATTTACTTCTGGTGCTCAAGTCCTTATCATAAATGGTACCCTGGAGGGGCATCCCCTCTTTAAAAAACCTGGATCCACAAGTACTTTCATACAAAATGCTTCTTGCTACCACTCAACTTCATTAAAACTATTGTTTCAAATTTGTGGCAAATTCAGGAAATTACCATAACAACTTTTTCTGCTCAAGTTTTTCATAGGTTATAGAATTGTGTATAACTATTTGTTATTTTTGAATTTTGCATCTCTGTTTCAAATTTGATGGAGGCTAAAACTAGTATTGTTTGGGTGGTTAAGTGAGGGTTGTCCAATACTCTGACAAATTTATGCATAGCCTTGTATTGTATTATATTCACATAACAATAGATTAACAATACAATACAATTGAGAACGACACAATACAATAGAATACAATAAAATGCTATGCATAAATTTGTCAGAGTATTGGACAAGTATGGGTTAAGTTGACAAGATGATGACACAAGCTAATCTCATTATTGACACACCTGAGTGAATAGGGTGAGATAAATGATTTCAGTCATGTCTGTACAAATAAAGGGGAGGCCCTGGTGGGGACTCTGAATTATGTTGCTTTTTTGGGGGGGAGTAATTATTTTATGTGGTTGATTTAGGGAAGTTATCAGGAATCAAGCAATTGCCTGTAATCATCTGAATGTTTAGGAACTCACAACAGCATGACAAATAGGCCATTTTCACAAACAGGTCATGTGACCAAAACCCCCTTAAATCAACCACTACTGTCAAAATGAATTCCAGAAATGGAAAGAGCATCTTGATATTAGTAAAAATGTGAGATTTCAGCTCAAAATGTTTGACACAGGAAAAATAGCATGAAAATGTGAAAGCTAAAATTTTATTAGGAATTGTATGGGAAATATGCTGAACAGCAAGCTCATACAGTCCAGTACATTTTTCTATAAAAACTTTTAGAGAAACATTCCATTTTATATTTGTCATTTCTCGTGTGTCAAACATTTTGAGCTGAAACTTCACCTTCTTACTAATACTGAGATGCTCTGTCCATTTCTGTACTTCATTTTGACACTGGTGCTTGATTTAAGCGGGTGGTCTGGTTACATGATCTGCTAATGCACAAGGCCTATTGGTATGCATGTAAGTCAGTGGTTTTACATGCCATTTATTCCCCCTTTATCCCTATGTGATGGGTACTTCCCTACCATAGAAATATGGTCATCAGACAAACAAATATAGCTTTGATACCTTAATCTTTATACTAGAAAGTTTTAATTTCTTTCAACCATCCATCACATAAATACTGCACTCATCATCTTCTAGTTGCTTCATCAGTCACAATCTTATTCAATTAGAACATTTGATTTCAGCAAATTCCAGCACAATTCATATAAATCATAGTCATTTCTGAGAAAAGATGTAGGTTGCAGAAAACAAGTAATTTTTCAAATGTGATCTCTTTTTTGTTTGAAAAACAATGATCCCTAAATCAAAAATAAAGCTAATAAAACCTATTACAAGAATTACAGTAAGATTTAGATCAAATTAAATAGAGTAAAGAGAATCTTGTACATTAAGATACCACCTGATCCATTTTCTCTTTGATTACTTTTCTAAATAATTTTAAGTTTGTCAGAGATCCAGTTATGTGACCAGCATCAATATAGAGTACTTCACTGCCTGGCCAAATGACTCCAGGTTCATCTATACAGTCTCTGGGTACATAGGCATCCCTCTTAGCAGCTATAAATTTTGCAAGTGTTGGTTTTTGTGGGCAAGGAAAGTTTTTCAGATGAGTTGCCCTATCCATAAGGAGATTCATGAACTGGACTGTCTCTGGATTAATCTTTTGTGGTTTTTCAGTGGTTCTGCTCATTTTCAGTGTTTGAGGAATGTAATCCAATACTGTTTCCTTGATGCTATGGTAAACATGCTTTTTCTCTAGATATATTGTCTGAGATTCAATCCTATCATATTGATTATTATCTTCAAATAAATGTATTAGACTATCAGATTTCTTTTGAGATTCTAAACACTGATGTGAATTCATGTCATCTTTACTTGCCAATGCAGCATTGCCTGAAAACAAGTTGGTTGCTTTAACTTCTTCATTCAATCCTGCAAACTTTATAATATTTTCTCTGTAAACATCATCTTCTAGTTGCTTCTCAAGTTTCTTCCATGGAAGAGAATTTTTCATTACTCCCTGTAATAAAATAGCACAATGTTATTGTTACACATAGCATTATTATTATTACATATAGCAACCATATATAGTCCATATATATAGTCTTCATTGTGCACATGCAATTGCAAAATTGTTTTCGGGGTTCAAAACAGAACATAGAAGCTGATACCAAATGCTATTTTGTGAAATGAATAATTATATTGTGATTTATTCATAATTACTACCAATATGGCCAAACAGAAAACTGTCCTCTTGAAGACACACACTCAGCAGGCTGCAAATAACTCGAGCTGGCTTATAATGCATTATTATCCCTACAGCTGATTGGTTTTTGGTTCATCATCCAATGGATTTTAGCCAGTTATAGTTTGGCCTTGTTTATTAATAATAATGATAATAAAATGACTTTTGCTGGGAATATTGTTTATTTGTGCCCTTGCAGTATCATTTGTGTCCCTTGCTGTGCTCGGGACACAAACGACACTACGCAAGCGCAAATAAACAATCCCACCAAAAGTCATTTTGTCCTATTTGTGCTGTACAGGCAATATAAAACATGCCAAAAGCATATTCAGAGGATCTGCATTTTACAACAATTCATGAACATTCCATGGTTCATAGCAACATGCATCTAATTAACATACTTCCCATATATCATTTTGGTATCAGCTTCTATGTTCTAAGTTTTAACCTGACAACTATTTTGCAATTACTATACTGCATTCTGGATTTATGGTTCACACACAACTCCACGCAAAGCAATATTTCATTGTGCAAACTTGAACATAGAAATGTCATTACTTTTTTCATATTAGGACAGCACCTTTCATAATTATGTGATCCAGACCCAAACTATATGAGCATTATTAGTGTACCTTGCAATGCTAAGGCAACGGGGGAGGGTGGGATAGACTGGCCCTATGGTGGGGATTTGATTTTCTTACAAAATTTTCTGTCAAATTCTTTCCTCAGAGCCTAAAAGGAATATTTAAATGTGGTGAAAACTTGTATGCCCTGCTCATTACCTCAGATATCATTAATTAATTCACATCGGAGATTTTTGCCAAAAAGGAGCATCTAAAGTTAAGAAATCATCCCTACCCTGGGTAAGTGTTACATCAAAATCCTGGCCCATGCGACAGCACACAAGTCAAACCTCTGCAACCAGTCCAGCCTCTTCTCTCCATTAAGTGGCCTAACATCAACATGTAAGAGCAAACAAATGCCCCACATATGCCTGACCTCCCCCATCTTGACCTTAACATGGATAAGTCAAAATCACCTTTGTAAAAACACAGGATGCTGTACTCCACGATAAACATGGGATTACAGCAAGTGGTTTTGGCCATACAGTAGCAGCTAGAGAAGCCATATTACCCCCCATTGACACACCGGTGATACCTAGAGGTCCAAAGCCTTGTCTTTGGCACCAATGCAACAGAACAGACGACTCCAAAATCAGCGAGGCACCCATTATGAAAAGATCAATGACGTATTTTAGACTGGATCGATGCTGATCGGCTGGTTTTCTCAATCCATAGAATGGATTTTCTAAAATAATCGAGGCAATGCAATGCTCTTGAATCAAAGGCTTTGCCATAAAGTTTCGTCTTCGCCAGTAAAAATGGTCTCCAGTCCCAGCCAGTTGGATACAAATAGGCTTTTTACTTTTGTCTTGCCATTTGGTTGGGGTGATGACTTGAAACCTTGCTATTTCACTTTCTTTGGGTAACAAGCCAGGAATGTGTTTGGCAACTGGAGACAAGAAGTGACCTTCTGCAATATAATACGAGTCCTTCTTCCAGCTCCTGTCGATCGACACAGGATATGTCGGCGGTACCAATTCTGAACATTTTGACGGTATGTTGAAGTAATTGCGGCACTCGAATAGCCTTTTATAATCGTCTAAACTTCCCCAGCCTTTGGAGAAGAAACTAGAAAGGATAAGACGCCTATAAAGCACGTCGCTTTTACTTTGTATCTGAGACGTTACCGACGCCATGTTTCAAGATCCCCCTCTTCTCTGTCGCCTGGCTGCAGAAGACTGGCCACGAGAACGGCATCGGTATTTATCAGGATATGATCGGAACAAGATCGGGATTAGATATAGAGAGCCATGACCTTTGAGTAACTTAAAAATTTTCAGAGTTCCTTCGGTCAAGAAAGTAATGGTTCAAATTTTTTCTTCTCTTTTTATATTATACCTTGAAAAAAATTGAAATAAAAAAAAAATCTGTCAAAATAATGAACAAATCCTGACACTGAGATGCCTTGTCTGACTCGAGTACAGTCGTTTAGTGTTCGGTGACACGTCGTAGCCGAGGAATGTCCGTCCGACACGGAAGCGAAATTTGCATTCGTTCGCAAGTCAACTAGCATTTTGAAGTCATTGTGAATATTTAAGTCAGCCAATATAAGAAGTACAGCTGTGTTATTGCGTTTGTAAAGCGTTCATGAATTTTCTAGTAGAACAAGGACTTGTTGAATAGGTTTCAGAAATCATGAGTGTGCCTCTAAAGGCAAACATTTCTCGAGGGAATCCTGACAAAGTGTTTGATTTGATAGAGAAAATAGGAGGAGGGACATACGGCGATGTTTTCAAGGTTAGTTAGTTCACAATTTATCCTAAAACCATCAATTTGACTCAATTTTTCTTTAATTAATCTTTTCTAAAATTCTATATTATTATTTTTACAAGTTCATTTGTAATGTGTGAAGGTATTTCTTGTTTGACTTTAGGCTAGAGTAATCGCTACTGGCGAATTAGCTGCTGTCAAGGTTGTTAAAGTTGAACCAGGTGAAATATAAGCTTATTGATTCTGTTCTTCAGTATGGTTCACCGAATACTTCAGCGAAAACGTGGTTAGAAAGAATTGTTAAGTTTGTGGTTGTTTGCTCTGAAGCCATGTCTGATAGTAGTTCGTTAGATTTGTAGTCATTCATTTTTTAATGTAAGCTTAAGCTTAATTTCTTCTAATTTACAGAATAAATTGAGATCTAACTTTGATATTCTCAACAATGAAGTCCCAACTTGAAGCATAGTATTTACTTAAGCTTATTTGAAAGATTTCTAAAGAATAAGTCATCTTATCCTTCACTTCACTAGCTTCTTATTTCTCATTGACGTTGAAATAACATTGTAGATCAAAAATTTTAATTCTGACCATCACTTCAGCAAATAAGATGATAATTTAATGACTTTCTTGGCATTCATTTTTGATATATTTTTGGTGTCAGTCGTGTTTGAATATTAAATTCACCTACCTGTGGGGTCATTAACCTTACTAAGCAATAATTATAATTCAATTTGTCTGACGACTCTGCATTTGTGGATGATTGTAACCTTTTGAGTGCTACTGCTAGTCTCCATCAGGCTATGATTGTAGACTGGATGGTTATTAACTTGCCTATATACTTGTGGTACGCTGCTTTGTTATTGGTCTACAGGCGACTTAATTCTGCTGCTATTATTTCATCCATCAAGAATAACATCTTTCATTCTAATAAACTCATTAATGTTATTGCACAGTCACATTCATTCAGAGCAAAACCTGAAACTCTAATGTAAATGTAGCTATTTCCATTTTTCCATTGTTTAAATTGTGTAAAACAAGTTTACGTTTAGTAAAGAATGTTGCCGAAAAGTGATTGCTTTCTAAATGCTAGCTGTTTTAAACTTTAGCTAATTTATGTTTTATTTATGCTATGTATACACGTACGAAGCAGACAGTCTAAGTGAATAATGAGCTGTGGATCATTGATAAGAAAATTACACAAGTTTTAAAAATTTCAATTTTATTTTTTCAGCAGTTTTCAAACCAGTCCTTAATTATCAAATTGCCTGTGGCCATTTTTTGCTTCACAAATGGTTGGATCTGCATGAAACAATTTTTGCATGCTTTCCTGGGCAGATGAAAGAGGATACTTAAGTTAGAAATAAAAAAAAAAGAATAGATCTTTTTCGTAATATAGCAGATTTCATATGTTGGTAAATAAGGATCTTGTTCATTAATATGATATATACCATCTGAAAGCACTCTTAAAAATCAGTAACCTTGGAAAGTTTCAATCACATAGCTGGCATATTCCAAAGAGATTTGTGGATCAAAATGAGAAAACTTTGTATGGATTTCAGATATCATATCAGGTCTTGGTGACCTTATTTTCTTGTTTTTTTTTCACAAATTAAAATGCTTGTAAGTCCTTTAGGATTTACCTTTTTTCTTCGAACCTTTTAATTTTACTTGAATAAACAATTTTTCTCAAATGGAAGATCAAATTTTTTATGAAACATTAAAATTTAAAAGATATGCTAATAAGCTGCTACTATTATGAAAGAGTTCAGTAGTCACACATGTGTTACCTTTCATACCGACCACTTTAATTTTGATGTTTTTCTGTTATTTTCCCATTTGGTTACTTGTGAAGGAGATGACTTTGAACTTATTCAACAAGAAATTGCCATGATGCAGCAGTGTCACCATGCCAACATTATTAACTACATTGGAAGTTACATGAGGTACGTGAACAGGGATCAACTATGGTTACAAAGGCCATTGTTTTATCTGTAATTTGTGATACCAAAATGTAAATTATTGACTGACTTCAATAATTGTTGGTTATGGCCAAAAAAAGGAGGAGTTAAGAGCATAAAACCTGTCATTTGAATATTTGTTATTTGAATACTCACTTGAAAACTTCCACTTCAGTGTATTTTACTTTAGAGAAAATGGCAGACATCTTTTATTGCTTTTAACCACATTGTAAACAACTCATATATGTTGAAGTTCAATTTGACCGACCAGTTGAATTTGACCATAGGTCAAATCACACTAGTCCAATTTGACCACAGGTCAAATCAAACCAGTTTAATTTGGTTTTTTAGGGAGGGGACAAAAAATCTTTTTACCCTTACTTCCCTTGACTCCCTGTTGACTTACCCCCCTAATCTCTTTCTCCTTACCCTCCCCTCTCTCTCTTCTTACCCTCCCCTCTCTCTTCTTACCCTCCCCTCTCTCTCTCTATCTAATCTGTCTTTCTTTGTATCTGACTTATTACTATTATCTAATTAACTTTTTTTAAATTTAATTTTTTCTTACCTTACTGGTGAACTGGTTTCATGTTCGGGCGAATCATCCAATATTTCCAAAGGGCAAAATGAACTTTTGTTTTTTCTCTTTTACTGCAAAAATTGTTGTATCGCGACCCGCATTATCTAACTTGGGTTGGAGTTTTGGGCTTTTCTGATCCGTCAATCATCATTTGGGGGCGGGAGTTATGAAATCAACCAATGATTTTCACAGATTCGCATAACTCCCACCCCCAAAGATGATTGACGGATCAGAAAAGCCCAAAACTCCAAGCCAAGTTAGATAATACGGGTCGCGATACAACGATTTTCGCAGTAATATAAACAGTTGCTGATGCAAACTCGTCTAAATGTTGTTGTGGGTGTAAAAATTTACTTTATGGCTTTTAAACAGATGGTTTTTAATAACAAAAAGGAAAAAATGAAGAGTTTTGATTTTCATAAAAGGGAGGTCTGGAACTGAACGTATTTCCATAGCAATGCCATTTGTACACAGTGCTGAGTATTATCGTTTGTACTATAAACGTGAAAAGTTTCATTGAAACCAGCTTAATATTTAAAGAGTTATTTTCATTTTTCTATTTGCTGGAACTTTGAGTCAACCAAATGACATCATCAGTTGCCTAATTTGCATATCAGAAAAACAGTCATATCTCTGGAACAAAAAAAGATATCAAGAAATGGTTAACACCATTCTACACTATAAACAGACAGACAAGTAAAGGAGTGAAGTGATGACTTGTACCTTTTTTATTTAAACAGAAGAGAAAAATTATGGATTGGAATGGAATTTTGTGGTGCTGGATCATTACAAGATATTTATTGTGGTATGATTACCATACTTACATCAATGTAATGTGCTGTGACAGGGTTAGAGATGAATTAAAGGTGCTCAAAATTCTCATTGTATAGTGTGTGAAAGGTGTAACTCCTGGGATGAATTTTTAATGAGCACAATTCTGAAAAATACTGGGTACCTTGGTTTCCACTGTACTAAATGGAAATACCAATAAACTAACTGAAAGTTAATCTGTTTACCATTTAGTCATCCTTATCGAGCATTTTCACGTGACATCATTGTGGCTATGTAGGTGTACCTTAAACAAAGGATGTCTAATTAAATCCTTTTGTTTGGAACACCAACATGGATGCCATGTCTTTTGCCTTTTGTTCCACATGACAAGCAGTGAAAACGCTCTATACCAACCTTACTTTTTGTAAACCAAATATGTTAATGTAAATTAATATATATTTAACAGTTACTGGACCATGTTCAGAGTCTCAAATAGCTTTTGTCACTACTGAAACACTCAAGGTGAGTGATTGGCTTGGTGTAAATAGAGGCTATTACATGAAAGGCTGTGTAATATGGCTGGATATTAAAAATTTTTGGCCATTTTACACAACTTTTCCTCATGAATAATTACTGATGAGAAACCAAAGTAAATTGCTAAAAGTACAGTGAGGGTGGTTTGTATTGACCTTTTTGCATACATTGGTTCACTGGTCAAACACAAAGCATTCAGTTGAGGCTGCAAGGTGATTTCAAGGGATAATTCAAACTTGTACCTCACACCTTCAATGGAATACTTTGTGTTTGACTATTGAACCAATATATAGAAATCGATAATTAAAATATGTGATCTGAATCATTCATGGTTTGAGAAGCTAAGATCAAACACTTATAATAGAGTGTTTTATCCTCTATCCAAAAAACCTTGAAATCGGTTAAAAAACTTGGTTGTGCCTCCTTTTTTTCAATTTCCTTCTTGGTGTTTGGATATCAGATAAAAATCCATCCCATATTTGATTTGTTTCAAGGTTGGTAATACATTATTTTGATTTGTACATTATCTTAGGGATTAGCTTATCTTCATGAAAAGAATCTGATGCATAGAGATATCAAGGTAAAGAGTACAAGGATACAGATCTTTGTATTAATGTAAAAAAAGATGCATCCCAAAATAATAGGTGAGGCAGTTGACCCTTGGGCCAACCCCTAGCACCAGTTCACCCATAATTTCTTAACCTTATTTATTAGTTTTATTTCTATTTTAGGGAGCAAATATCTTGTTGACCACAAATGGCGATGTTAAGCTTGGTAAGTTTAGTTAACAAATATTACAGCTTCAATTGTGCCAGTTATAAAAGCACACAGGAATTTATTGATAAAAGCACAAAGGAAATGTATGTCTTTTTAATTAGTGTTTTGTTAATATAATTTATTTCTTAGCTGACTTTGGCATATCAGCTCGAATAACAGACACAATGAAAAAGCGAAAATCATTTATTGGAACCCCATATTGGTGAGATAACTAAACTTATTTTATTGTAGTCATTTATTTATTTCAAAATAGAGTCTTCTCATGGTTTGTTATGATTACAAAGAAAAATACTTAGTTTCCTTCAGGACATTTAACATCAGAAGATTGTTGGTAGAGAGTAACAGGCAAAAATGACAAGGTAACAAGTAGATATTAGCATTAACATACATTATAGTATTAGAGTAGCTTGTCAGATAGATGATTGCAGAGCTTAGAGCTTAGAGCATAGAAAATCCCTTTTGGCAATGGAAAGAACAACATTGAACAAACTCTGCTCACCTGTGGCATATGCAGGATTCAAACCAGTGATCCAACCCACTGGACTCACTGTGATGAGAGGCAAACATTTTACCTCTATGCAACCCATTTCAAAGGCATTATTATAAGAAATTGAGGTAAATTTTTGTCAAATTGAAATATTCTTTTGATTAGGATGGCTCCAGAAATGGCTGCTGTTGAAAGAACAGGTGGTTATGACCTGAAGGTAATGATCATATGATAGTTAGAGACACAGACTTTTCATTAAATTAAAAACCCATGAAAATGTATTTACCCAAAGTCGGAATCATTTGTTTTCATTCCAAATTTAGATTGGTTATCATTGTCTATGTGGCCACAGTTTCAGTAGTTGTACAGTCATTAGCACCATGATGTTTGAATTGTTTGTTTTCACCATTTAGTATTCCCAGAGCATATTTCCAGATGTCAAGTTATGATTTTAAATGATAACAATGTTGTTGAACCATTTTGTTTTCAGTGTGATATTTGGGCTGTTGGAATAACTGTAATAGAATTAGCAGAATTACAGCCTCCAATGTTTGACCTTCACCCTATGAGGTAATAAAATGACATGACAATCATTATAGTAAAAGTATTTGCTCCTACAGTTACTTAATTTTAGACCCAGGCTTGGCTTTAGGAGACATCTAGGTTAGGGTAATCAGTTAACTTAATAACATAGCCATGATATAATGTGTGCTGTGATTGGTTAATTTACATACATGAGCATGTAACCATTTCATGATGGTCTGCACACTTGTGATCAAGAAGCGTGCATGCACACCCATGTATTGAGAATTTTAAGATTTTTTCAAATACACTGTAAATGCTATTTTTGGCTCATTTTCATAAGAGAAATGGTGCATGTTTACATTGTGTATCCATCATGAAATGGATGCACTTGAGAGCTTTCTTAAGCACTCAAGAAGCTACAGTCTCACTCTGCTTTGCCTCATGCAACTCTTACACTTCTTTTGTATTTAAGCAAACTCCTGTGTGCATCCATTTCACAATGGATATATGCTAAGGATGAACCATTTCTTTAGTGGTTGACATATACTGCTACCTGGTTAGCTCAATTCCTAGAACATTTGGTCTACTGTGCAGGAGGCCTAGGTCATGCGCTCAAGCCCTAGCCAGATCAACCCTTAGGGTATTAAAATAACATCCCAGACAAGGACATTAAACTGTAAGACACTGGGAAATGAAAGATTGTAAAGTGCATTGAATAAATACCCCATTATTATCATATCGATGGTTAATCAAAAGATTGATCAATCATAGACAGTACTTAGGTTAGCGTCAATGGGCCAGTGATGATATGATAATTACAGCATGTTTAGTTATACTAAGCTGGTGTATCTTCATTTCAGGGCACTTTATGTTATAGGAAAAAAGAATTTTGTACCTCCAACATTAAAAGAAAAAGATAAATGGTAAGAGGATTATTTAATGGATTACCATAGATACTTTTATCTAAACAGGATTGTGCATGAATTGAGTACATACATATAAATATAATAATGAAACTGTTTAGTGAAAAGCTGCATCACAGTCACAGCATGGAAGTTACATAACTGTGTTATTGTAATATTTTTTTATACCAGGTCAGCTGAGATGCATCACTTTATTAAAGTTTCATTAGTCAAGAATCCAAGGAAGAGACCTGCTGCTGATAAGATGCTTACAGTACGTTTTACCTAGTTAGTAACTGGAATTGTTTACTTGATAACAGCTGACATGTGTCAACCAAAAAATGGCCAACTATTGGCCAACACTTCACTGACAATGACCAACAGTTGGTTGAAACTTCTTCCTTCATTTTGGTTTGGTGGTCCAGTTTTTGTAATTTACTGTAGAATTTGAGTTTATATTCTATTATCTGCATCCCCTGTAGGCAGTCATAAAAGGTCATGTTACATGTCCTTTCTTCCCAGTTCCCCAAGTTGTTGCCAATATATATATATAGAAAATACTATAAGTTTGGAGTCAGTTTGGTGTAAAGTTCACAATTTTTATCATGTGTTTATAGAATGATAGACTTTATTGGCTTGGGTGTAATGTTTTCCCATTTCAGAACTCTTGGGAATAAGATTCTTTGTTTGATAATATTCCATATTAATGTATCTTCTCAAGCATTACCATTAAACAAAGGAAAAAGTCCCAAGGGAACATGTGACCTGTAATGGGAAAACAAGAATAAGATCTGTTGATTAGTCACTTGAATTAAAGTTATGGATTAAGGTTAATTTTCATTGTCATCATCTTCTTCTTCAGCATCCCTTCTGCTGCAGACACCTCACAAAGGCTGTTACACAGGATTTAATTGACAAATTTAAAACACAGCACGAGCAAAAAAGCTTTCCTACTGATGATGGTTCAGATGATGAAGAAGCTGTGGATGAAGTAAACTACTCTTAACAATTGTATATTTAGACCCATTTTGAATTCAAAATTAAGGAAAGGATATAATTGAGATGATTTTATTAATTGTTATTTAGCATGTCAAAGTCATGACAAGAATACGATCCACTAAGCCCAAGGAAAAACAGTCTAAAAACATGTCAGATGGAATATGTAAGTATAAAGTTTTTCTAATCACATATATTGAGAGTTGAGACCAACAGTTAAATACTGAGAACAGAGGCAATAAGACACATACATTGTTTGACTTTAGATGGAATAATTATCTGACTTCTGGTTTGGTTACTGATGTTAATATTTTTATTTAATATTTAATTAGTGGATGGCGTGCAAGTAGAGCCTTTAGCAAAAAGAGCCACCAAACAACATTTTCAGGTAGAATGGGAGTGATTTTCCTGTATTATAAGCTTTTATTAATTGTAAGCTAAATCATTTTGTCATATTTTTACTATTGATTGACAGGGAGTTGATTCAAGAGTAGAGGATGATGACACTATGGTGTAAGTACATAAAGTGGCTTTTATTTATTATGGCATTGGGGGGTGGGGGTTTGATATATTGAGAAGTCTTGTAGGGGGGTTATTAGGACTCCATTCACACTAATGCATTTTCGAAAGGCTCCATTTTTGTCTCACCGAAAATGCATCGAGACTTTGCAGTGTTTTTGCCTGTCCGCACTAAAATGATCAAAACGCAGATTATGGGAAATAACACAATGTCATTGTCTTTACATCCAAATACAGACATTTCAGTCTGTCATTATCCGCCGGCAGCAAGCTTTGAATGACCTCAGCATTTTCAAAAGTCTCTGTTTCACCCATCTACACTTCATGATAGGTCTTTACTTTTAAATGTCTCTACTTTGGGAAGCATTTTCAAATGTATGTGTTTTTCGATGAAAATGCTCAGTGTTTTCAATCATTTTAGTGTGGATGCAAGGCCAAAATTGATAAAAAAGTATGCGTTTTCAAATGAAAATGCATTAGTGTGGATGGAGTCTAAGTTACAGAGGTGTGAGGCTGAAAGTATGTCACTGTAGTCTTGGAGGTTGTAGATGGGTTTGAAATTTTTACTCTGCATGGAGGGGAAGAATTATAAAACATTTAGCCGTAGCCAAGGCCCAAAATTTTGCCAACTCCCATCTGCCCCCCCCTCAACGTACCTAATGCTGCTATGGATAAACCAGTCAAGACTGCATGGTACAGATGTGCAGCTGATGTTTTTGAAGTATTATTATTGGGCAAAGAGTGACCAGTTGTAATGTGACTGGCTACACAGATGTGTGTCATCAATAGACCTAATCCACTGGCCATATTTGTTTTCCCATTTCAGACCACATGTCATTCCCTTGAGATTAAGATTCTTTGTTTGAGGTTCATCCATATTAACGTATCTTCTCAAGCGCTACCAAGAAACAAAGAAACAATACACAAGGGAATGACACATGGTCTGAAATGTAAAAAGAAATACGCCCAATGGATGATGCCACATGCCCACACATGCCATGACTTTTCACACTTATATATTATAGGAATTATCTCAATATTTAAGCCTTGTAAAATGTGTTATGAGGGCCGACGTGCCTAGTGTCACGCTTAGTAATTTCTAGAGAGTTCCATTTAGTTTATAAGAAATAAACAATTAGTTCTAGAATGTCTAAGAAATATGGTAATGAGTTCTAGAAAGTTCTAGATAATTTAGAGAAAATAGA
>WUAP02105997.1:0-16455 GCA_015163945.2 Stichodactyla helianthus
ACCGAAATCCTTTGCAGTCTTGGAGTGTTGACTGTTGCGTTCAGCTGCGACAACGATTTTTGAAATAGGTGTATATAAACCATAGTACATATTTGAGAGAGAATATATATCGATCGATATCATTATACGACAGAATTTGATGATACACTATGCTAACTCACCACTTGGATTTCGTGAAAATTGCAGCGTATTTCCAAAAATAAAGTTTTTCTTTGGCCCTGGAAACTTTTCAAGCATCTTAACACGATCTGCTTTCTTCTTCCAGATGAACAAAACCAACAAAATGGCGAGTATAGGCAAGTAAATCAACGCATTGGTTTGCACAATCATATTAGATCCGTGGCGCAACTGATCCATGATCAAATCCGTTGTCAACGATATAACGAAAGATCTATGTTGCCGCAGTCAGTAGGATATCGTGATGCCGTAATACAATATTGTCGTCTGTCGTCCTTCTCTTTTGAACATAAGGCCAGCCTCATGTTCAAAACGAGACTGAGGTCGCTCAAGGTGTTTTTGCATCACATGTCATGAAATATTTGACTATGTTGCGATTTTGTATGTTTACATGAAACAAAACTTTATGGCATGTGATGTAAAAACACCTTGAACGACCTCAGCCTCGTTTTGAATATATGTGTTTTCTTATATCAACTCATTGTAGTTTTCAGGATTTTTGAGTCTCTCTTTCATTGAAATGTTAAGCTTAATGGTTTCAAATGTAGAGAAACATGTAAATTTATTAGATAGAACATTTTTTGGGGGACTTTGACCGGCACAGTGCAGAAGCGTTGTGTGACTGCCGAGGGTCAGCTATAGTTCGTAAGGGAACAGAGCAGCTACGGTTGTCGACTTCTCACCAAAGATCAAGTAAGAAAGTATATTCGTTATCTTAGAACCGTAATTTACTTTTGTAACGACTAAAATGCGTTTTCGACGCTCGAAAAAAATGTTCGTTTCTTTTGTTGAAAGAGCATTTTAAAGGGTTCAGCCATGGAGCTCTCAAGTGCCGAATATTGGCCACTGTCTGCTGTATCCACAATGCTTGTTTGCGTGCCCTTGATTCTCGTGGTATTGGGATCAGTGGCGTGGAAGAAGAGGATGGATTCTATGAAAGTGTTGGAAAGGTTGCCTGGTCCTGAGAAAAGCTTCTTCTTTGGTAACGCTTTGCAGTTTAAAAGGGATGGAAGTGGTAAGTTGTGCTCGGACATGTAAGCTTAAATTTCTAACATGTTTGTTTTTCGTTTACTAATAGGTTAAACAAACATAAGCTTATATGTTTTTTTCTTGTTGTTTATGGCCTAGCAGTAAAAATAGATTTATCAAACTATAAAGCTATAGAGTCAAATATTTAGTTGCATGATATTTGCGATTCATATATTCAATACGAAGCTTTTTGCCAATATTTGTTATTTACGGATGCATGCACATGAGATGCAAATGAGCCACTATGCATTGTATTGACCCGACAGCCTCACGTGAATGATTCTTAAAACAAAAGATTATCCCAATGCGTGCTCAGCTGTAATAACAGCTATTCGTTCTTGTTTTTCTTACAATCACAGGGGCGGCGAAGCAATTCTGAAAGTGGGGGGAGTAGAGCATGTATGTCATTCTCGTAAAAAGCCCCCTGTCTCCGATGCCCCTGATGCATTGACGCTTTAAATAATTTGCGTATTGTTTGTTTAGGGGAGGGGCACTGGACACTGAAATATACTCTGTGTTAATTGGCAGATTTCAATGATCAGCTGCTTGGTTGGTCCAGGGACTTTCACAATAGTGGATTTTTTTGCCTTTGGTTTGGTCCTTTCCATACCATGATCTTTACATATCGTCCGGACTTTTCAGAGGTAATATCCCACTTTTCCCATTGAGGGGAACAATGAACCTTAATTCCCATTGTGGGGAACAATGAAATAGATGTATTTATTCTTTTGTTTGCCTGGTAGGGGTGAATCAAATAAATTCAGAGGAAGGGGGCTGAAAACTTCTGTGCTAGAGGAACCTCTATGACTAACCAAAGGAGGTCTGGGGAATCCCAAGTTTAAAGGGGGGACAACCCCCTGGGGCCTCCTAAAGTCTCAATTCAGTACTTATTAGTGCAATCAATCATAACAAGTATCTGAAGTTGGTATTTTTGCACATTACATATTAATAATAGCCTATAAACTATATTGGGGTTGTCACTGCATACAGGTCAGATGTCTGGGCTAAAAATTTGGTGCATTAGCCTCTGTATCATCATCTTTCAATTCTCATGCCTATTGCATTGTGGGTTGTATTGTGAAGTTAGACCAGAAAGCATTCTCTGTCCATTGGTTCCCATATAGTGGTAACAGGCCAGCCTGAGAGTATTCAATTATAATGCAGAACAAAGCCTGGCAACAATGTTGCCATTATGATAGGTTACCGGTCATGACGCCCCCTAGCCATGACGCCCCACCATAACGCCCCCAATATTTATACCATTTTGATGCAGGCAGGGGGGATAATGCTGGTGCTCGCAAACATGCCAAAAGACTTAAACTCATCATCAACGTGTCAGCAAATAAAACCTAGAATGTTTGCAATGACTGCAGCAAAGTGTATCCGATGTAGGGATAACACCCACATTGCATCCATTGAGTTATGGATGCATATGTGAGGCTGCTAAGTGTAATTTAGAGAAGTGTAAGAGTCGCATGAGGTGAAACAAGAGACTCTAGCTTCTTGAGTGCTTAGCAGCCAACCAAGTGCACCCACAACTCAATGGACACACAACTGGGTGTTGACCATCTCTTTTATAAAATGGCTGAAGAAGGAAAAGTCATTTATATTTGAAAAAAAGACCTTTGTAATTCTAAGGAAAATCTCAAAACTTTGTACACACAGTTGTTATCATGTCAGCATGCAGTCCATCAAGTTATGGATGCATGCACAAACACAATTATAATAATTAACCAATTAGAGTGTGCATTATATAATATTGTGGCTATGTTATGATTCAATACAATGATTTTTAGTGTTATTTGAAATTGATTATCCCTCATTATCATATATGAACATTTTTCTATCCAATTTCTAGCTATTGTTAGGCAGCTCACGCAACATCACAAAATTTTTTCTGTACACCTTTCTTTATCCATGGCTAGGAACTGGTAAGAATTGTTGCACTTAATAAGCTTTCAGTTTATCTTTCTGTGATCAAGCAATAAGTGTCTGGTCATAAAGTAACGGGGTGGTCTGGTAAAAAAGGGGGAGGAGTCTTAATAATTCAGCCTTTAATTAAGAGTGGCGAAGAGAAAATGAGCACTAGTCAAGGGTTATCAATTTTTAAGCTAGTGTTTAAGGGATGGGCCATGTTTAAAATCAACACTAAGGAAAGGGGTGGGCCACTCAAACAACTACCTTAAGAAATTTTATTTAACTGCCCACCTTTACTTTATGACTAGTTCCTAACTTCAGTGGTAGTAATGTCTTCTTTTTTTATTTTTGCATGACCGGCCTGATTGTTGATTGCTGATTGCAAGGACTCTTAACAAGGTGTGTAAAAACCACATACTTTTTCTATGGTTTACTTCGTCAACAGAAATTGCATGAAAACCACAACTTGAGATTAATATTTTTTTGTCACAAATATTGGCTATATATGCACTACCAACTACTCGCCATATGGTATTCCACAACCTTTTGTTGCAAACCTCATATTAGGCCTTTTCTGATATAGTGAGCACAGTGCATTGTGGTCTAGCTTCAGTACAGTACAAACATTGATTTTTCATCAGGCCCTATATGGTGTTGTTTACACTAATGGATCACTAATCTGGACCACAATGCACCCTGTTTGTCTATCTCAGAAGAGGCCAATGGAATAGCCCTGACTATGATAGTTGGATGTTGGTTGTAAAAAGTATTAATAATGCTATTGGTAATATGGTTTTTAGTATGGGTGAAAAGTGGAAGAGACGTCGCAGGCAGATAACCCCAACATTCCACTTTAAAATCCTGAATGAGTTTATTCAGGTGTTTGAAGAACAGGCAAACATACTTGTATCTATTTTAAAGGTAAGGCATTTTTATTTGAGTCGTTTTTATAAAGAATGAAACTGTTTTTCTTTTCCATAGTGTGTTAATAGGACGATAAAATGACTTTTGGAGGAAATATTGTTTATTTGAGCCAGCGTAGTTATCAATAAACAAGGCCAAACTATAAGTGGCTAAAATCCACTTATAGTGAACCAAAAACCAATCAGCAGTAAGGCCGATAATGCCATTATCAGCCCGTTCGAGTCATTTGCGGCCCGCTGAGTGCGTGTTTCCAAGAGGGCAGTTCTGTTTGGCCGCATATATTGGTAATAATGAACAGCTTCTGTCTGTGACGTCTCTTCCAATTTTCACCCAATACTAATTATAATTGAGAGAGAATGCGCGTAGAACTTTTTTTCAGACTTCATAAGAAGGATTGTCAAAGAAAATCTACGTCGAAATGGATAGAAAGAAAAGGGAAAGGGAAAGGAAAGGAAATGGACGAGAAATTAGGGATGGAAGGGTAGAAAGTAAATGGAGAACCACCGTCGGTGGTTACAGGAAGATCTTGAACCTTTGTCATGAAAACGAACAAAGACACTGGAGATATTACCTTAAATACAACGAAGAGCAATTGCCCTATTTCATAATAACGTCACATCAAATCAATCTATTGTACGCTAAGGATCATGGTCGTGGGAGGGGGACAAAACAGTAACAAGTCGATCTTAAATGCTTTTTGTAAACCGTAGAGAATCAGTAACAGCCACCAGATATAGTAAATACTGTGTATTAAGCGTCAGTACATGTTATATTTGGAAACCAGACAATTTCAGAATAAACTTTTCGTTCAAATTTCTATTTTTGTGTACGATTCTGTCCCCCTCATAAACAAGCCGGGACATCATAATGAAATAGGGCAATTAAAACTTCTACACCCCCCCCCCCCCCCCGAGCTCTTGTCTTCCTTCACTGACTGCATGCTAGGAATGTCTCATTGTTTCTTGTATTCCATAGGATGAATGTACCAAAGGAAAATTGGACATCTTTCCTAGAATAACTAGGTGTGCATTGGACATTATTTGTGGTAAGTGTATTGTTTGTAATTGCATTTTGAAGGTGTAAGTATCCCATCAGAGGATCCGGAATTTTTTTGGAGGGGGCTGCACCTCCAAGATTTGTTTTGGGTGGGGTGGGGGTGCACCATTTATGATCGAGACTTAAGCACCAAAAGTAATTAATATTAAATCCGTACTTGACTGTAAGTAGTTCATTTCGGGGGAGGGTAGTGCGCACCCCATGTAACCGACCCCTTGATCCGCCCCTGTCCATATAGTTGACAGAGGAATACGAGGCAACACTCAGTTATTAAGAGGGCTTAGGGTATCTGAGAGTTTTCCAAGAACAGCAGCAGCAGCAACAACTACTACCGTCGTCGAAATAGTAGTAACTACTATTTCGACGACGGTAACAACAACATGGAATGCACTCTAGTCCTTCACATAATTTTTTTTTGGGGGGAAATTCATTGATTCGCTCCTCCCAATTGCGTGTCGTTTACTTGGCGAATATATACTACAGGGAGGGAAGAAGCCTAAGGGGATGTGCTGAGGTCGAAGAAGGTTCATCATCTCCTCATAGAGGTAAAAGGGGAATGCGTAAAAGTCCAAGTGCTTGATTACATGTACTGTGCATCCTAATTTTGTGTGATTTCCCAAAAGAATCATCGATGGGCAGGCCAGTCAATGCCCAGAGAGAAGGCAATTCACCCTATGTCGCTGCTGTGCTAAGGTAGGATTTAGTCAGTTTGTACGTTTTCGTTGTTTTAATCAAAGTATTATTCTGTACTCTTCTGTGACGGACATTGTTATTCTTTCTATTCAACCATATTGTGTTATTCATTTATTTGCCTTTATTTTTCTGACCCGTGCTTAATTACTGGTTCTAATTGTGATTGTAAGTCTAAAGAGATGCGCCTCATTCATTCATTGGGTACTCAACAGCCCAATGGTATTAATGAACGGTTTTCTTTCTCTTAAAGCTATTGCTTTTTTCTCTCCTCCTCACTTTCTGATTGGGTAATTAACTTTCCCGCCTCTATTTATACCAACTCTTGCCCTTACTTTACTCTTTTACTCCGACGAAGGGCGAAAGCTCAAAACGTCAGTATAGTTAAGTATATTTCTCTTTTTTCACGGTGTTACAGATTTCCTTTTATTGGTTATTATAATTTTTTATTCAGTTGTGGGCACCGTTTTCAAGGGTCACGCGTATTTACTGATAGCGATGTCGTTTTCGGGTGTAGACCACGGGACTTGAAAACAAAATTGAGTTTCATTTTTCGAATGATGAAAAGAAAAGAGAGAATGAGAAGGAAGAAGAGAGAGCGGAAGAAAGAAAGGTGAGGATTGACTAGCCATTGGGCGTACCCTTAAGGTGGTGCTTTTCTTTTCTTTTCTTTCCTTTCTTTCTCTCTTTCCTTTTTTCTTTTCTTTTCTTTTTTTTCTCCCGCCCTGGGGTTGATTGTTTGAAATCTCGCAGATTTCAAACGATCAACCACAGGTAATCAAGTACTGCGAGCCACCTTAAAACTGGGTGGTGACCCGCCGGACCTCCTCCTGGTTTAAGTAGCCTCAAAGAAAGATCCTTTAATGGCTAATGGTTCTATTTCAGAATGAGTGATGTTGTTATTCATCGGGTGAAAAGTCCTTGGTTATGGCCTGATCTGGTGTATAATCTATCACCTTCTGGACGTATACACAACAAATGCCTTGAAATGCTCCATGGTTTTACAAATAAGGTAATTCATAGTTTCACTGCTCCATAGTTGCTGTTGGTACGTCCGACAAACCAAAACATTTTATCGGGTTACGGCATCAAAAGAAAATTGATTGCTAAAGTTTATATATGGTTTGAGTGGAAGTTATGCATCCTAGGGATATATTTGAAGTATAGGCAATAAAATCTAGAAATCTCCCTGAAATCGAGAGGTTTATGTTGTTTGTTGGACCTGTCATATTACTTTGGGAAAGCTGTGACGCCCTGATTGGTGGAGCTATATTTTGAGTGGATCTGTTAATCTTTAATAGTCTGAAAGACTTCATTCGATAGTCCAGAATGAGTTTTATTGGTTCACGATTGCATCTGCAGATCTTCATTACAATCATGGGGCTTTAGTGTGGAGGTTTGTTTGCGGCCGGTTTTAAAAGCAAAATACGCCTATTTCAAGAAAATGTCGACAAAGGAGATAGAACCATGAAAGAGCTGAGATAGGTCATTCTTCTTCTTGGCTTTCATGGCTAGGTGCCACATAGCGCCTTTACAAGATTTGACCACTCTTTCCTGTTATTGGCAACAGTTATGGCTTCTTCGAAGGAGATGGGAGATCCTTCAAGGTCCCTGATAACACTGTCTCTCCACCTCATTCTTTGTCGGGCAGGCCTTCGTGTTCACAGTGGGTTCTAAAAGAGGAGTCTGCGGGGAATTCGGGAAGGTGCCATCCTTACTGGGTCATTACTACTACTAGATCATTCTAAAACCATCTTATATGGCCAAATGATGCAATAGCGGCGCTGAATGTCTCAATATCTGCCTAATGACAAAACCTTCACCCGCAGATCAAGGTCTTGGAATGGCCTATTGCCTAACGCCTATACACCGTTTAGCGACGACAATATTCTTAGTTGAATGTGCGGTATTAGAGTGACATTATGGACCATAGAAGGGTTGTATCAGAAACTTATTAGGCCATGGGTTTCTGGCTGTCTCTCCCCTCCTTCCCTACCGAGCTGTTCCCATTCCGCAGCATTTTTCCTTTACTCTTTCTCTCATTATTCCATCTATTCGTTCATTTTTATCGCAGGTGATTGATGAACGCATAATAGAAAGAAAGTCAGCAGTGAAAGAAGAACGAGAAGTAGACGAGTTCACTGGAAAGCGTAAAAGGCGTGCAGTAGCTTTCCTGGATTTGTTGCTTGATGCTTATGATGATGGAGAGATTGACAGAGAAGGTGTACGTGAAGAAGTAGATACATTCATGTTTGAGGTATGAATCTATTTTTGGTAGTCCTATGGACTTTCACAAAATCATTTGATGAGTTTTGTATCAATATGTTTTTTAGCTGTTTTTGATACTTTTGACTCGAATACGTCTTTTATTCATCTGGGACCTATTGTATCGGCGGTACGTTTCGAAAAGAATTTATCGAGCCAAACTATCAGCAAACTTTGAAAGTTTTAGGGCAAAATTTGCCAAAATCAAGACAAACTTTCTAATGTAGATCGACCCTTAGTGACGAAGTCTTTTCACCTGCTCAAATTGGCCAATTTGCGTTCCATAACTTAGGTATGGATCACATAACTTTTTGTGTTCGCCTTGCTATGTACCTCACATCGCTCGCTCGGTCCATACTTCAGTTATGGAACCTCGCCCCCCCCTTTTTATGACACGCGCGGGTACGGTCCTTGCGCCCGGTTAGTAAGAGGTATGTGTTGTTATTATTTCAGGGTCACGACACTACTGCTGCAGCCATGACATGGGCTGTACTCCTACTGGGATTACACCCCGATGTACAGTACAAAGCACAACAAGGAATTGATGCGTTCTTTGGTATGAGCTCGAGTTACTGAACCATCTGAAACCCGAAATTCTCATACCATCATTTACAATTAAAAACTGTGGAAGTCACATAAAATTAGAGAGAGAGAGAGAGAAAGTAAAGACCGAGAACACCATAAGGATTCATACATTTTGAGTCAATTATTGGGTCTCTGTCTTTTGAGTTGTTTTCAATCCTTTTCAATTTTATCAACTTTTCTTTTCTTTCTTTTAAGAATCTCGACCAGAGCAACTTACAGTCGATTCCCTAAAAGAACTGAAGTACTTGGAGTGTATCATTAAGGTAGTTTATTTAAGTTAAGTTAAGTTTATTACTTATCGTTCTTTTATATAGTTACAAAAATCCATCAACCTGCAAATAGCTACGCTAATCTAGGCAGGTTGAATGGTAAATTACTTTAAAAAGTTCTAATAAATATATAATAAATCAACAATTACAATATGTATAATAGCATCAGCTAGTTGTGACAATATAATTCCATGCTTTACATAAAAAGAACTAAGCTTATTTAAACATCTGTTCAGTATGTTTTCCAGTGTTCATAAAATCTTTTATATGTACACTTATTTCAAAAAAACGTTGTCGCGGCATCGATGGTCAACTGACAATAGGAGACCGCAAGGGGTGTCGGTAAATTTAACTTGAATTAATACATTTGATGAAACCAACATTCACGTACACACACATTCACCTGCAGGACTGAAGACAGCATGGAAGGTTGTACCGTCGTATCAAGTGAAACCATGAATAGATTAATTACAATTAAAAGTACCGACGTTCCTTGATGTCTCTATTGTCAATTGTCAATCGATTGTGCAAAACGATTTTTGCAATAGGCGTATATATATGGGACTGACGCTTTGTGTGTTTTGATGTGATTTTGAAGGAAAGTCTTCGTTTGTATCCATCCGTTCCATTCTTTGGAAGGAAAATTACCGATGACTTAGTAATTGGTAAGCTCAACCCAACAAGTAGAACATTTTTCTATTGTGTAAAAAGTCATCGTGATGCTCGACGATGTATGCCAATAATGGTAGTGTTGCATTCTCTCACATCTCGCGCGCCTCTCCTTGAAACACGAAACGTTTAACAGAGGTTATAAAGCGGTTTTCGTATGATTGTGAACTAACTTAGGGCACTGACTTACAGCACGTACACGGTGCGGTATGCAGTAACACTGAAATAGCTTCCTATTCTTTTCGTGTCCAATCACAACGCGGCTTATCGTTAAAGTACGGTACTTCTACGGTACGACCAACGAATTCGCCATATTATTTCCCACTCGTACGAAATCCGCACTATGCAACAGAATGATACTTTCATGATAAGGTGCATAGCTTTGAAAGAAATTTCATTCTGTCTAAAGCATGGTGCGAGCATGGATAATTCTCTTGACTTCATCTAGATTCAACAGACGCTCTGTTGGGATTGTCCCACATTGTTAGAGTAACAACTAAAGCAAACTATTCAGCTCCGTAGTGCGTTATGTGCGATAGACCTCTACTTTGGGTGAAATGCAGTGTTTTCTCATTTTAGGCACGTGCCATTCCCTTAGGGTTTATTTCTTTGTTTCTCGTTAGCTCTTGAGAAGATACATTAATATGGATGACCCTCAGACAAAGAATCTTATTCCCAAGAGGATGACACGTGGTCTGAAATGGGAAAATATTACACCAAAAGGAAAGAGGTCTATTGAACAAATTATTTCATACCTTCATAATTTGGGAATTCTTATAGATGGAGTTGCAATACCAAAAGGAGAAACAGTGGTGGTGGCTCACATGGCATTACATCTCAACCCAGACGTTTGGCCAGAGCCTGAGAAGTTTGACCCAGACAGGTTTCTTCCAGAGAACAGTGAAGGTCGTCATCCATATGCTTTTGTACCATTTTCGGCGGGACCTAGAAACTGTATAGGTAAGTGCGCCTTTTCTTTTTTCCTTGGAGGAATAAATTTAAAGCTACTGTAGTGACTTCTTTATGCTTTATTACTCGCTTTCACGCATTAGAACGGTTAAATTACGTCACCATGATTACGGCATGCTTTCCAGGGGCGGATCCAGAAATTTTCAAGGGGGGTGTCCGAAAAGAAAAAAAATTACGATATAGTGACGTCATTAATAATCCTGTTCTGACTTATTTAATTTATACTTAATTTAGATTCAAGAAACAAAAGTCGTGAATAATAATAAGAAATACATTTATTGGAAAAATCTCACGATTGACCCGTGAGGGGGTGTCCGATGCACCTAGAGACACCCCCCTGGATCCGCCCCTGCTTTCACTGAGTAGGCATGAAAACAGACTAGGTCCATTAAATTTTTTATGATATATTTAACAATTAGACTACGAGTTCTAGTTTTCTATCGGCTGATCAAAGCCCAAAGAAAACGAGAACGAGTAGTCTAATTGATTTTGTAAAAATCTTTTTTCGTTTCTCTGGAGTAACATTTTGTAGTAATTCTTCGATAACTTCACTCGTAAGTTCTTTAAAACGCGTCTCTCGGGAAAAGCAGCCATCTTGAATTTTCTCTACTCACCTATCGAAAGTAGAAGGTGAGTAGAGTAGCCAATCAGAGCGCGGGATTTGCACCAAAATACCAGTAGATTTTTACTAAATATCTATATCTATATATAAATTATACATTTTTTTGTATTTTCCATTTAGGGCAACGCTTTGCCCTTCTCGAAGAAAAGGTTGTCATAGCAACCATTCTACGTCACTTCAACGTAAAGTCTGAGCAATCACGCGATAAGATCAGGGCCTATGCCGAATTAATCACAAGACCACAGAATGGAGTCTTTGTTGCACTAACTCCACGCAAGTAGAGTTCAATCTCATTGATTGAAAAATGGACTGACGGATGGACGGACAAACAAACAGACAGACAGTCAGACAGACAGACAGATATAGGAACGATAGACGAAAGGTTAGAGGGAAAAACACGAAATTTGCGGAAACGGTTTAAAAATCGAAACTAAAAGATTAATTTTAGTTTCTCGATACTTGGATAGAAAATAGATAGAAATTATAGAATTTTTAAAATTTGAAAAAAATTATTTTCTTTTCTTATGACATCTTAGATAAGCTATCTTTGGTCTTATTGTTGTTATTCGTTAATTGACGTCATTAATATCTAAGAGTATTCTTCCCATAATGTTTCTGGTGCAACAGCAGCGAACAGTTAGCAAACAACACTTTCTTTGAACGCCATACATTAATTTGTATTTTAAAGCATCTTTGCAAAGATCGAACTGAAATAGAAGGTTTTGAAAACGGTGTTGGCTCCAAGAAATGACCTAAAAGATAAGTGCATCAGAGCCAGTTTACATGCATGTAATTATTTGAAAAATTACATTGAAAAAGTGTAATTATTTGAAAATAATCAATGCCGGAGGCACTAAGTACCCTCCATTCATTATAGTTTACTTAGCTTTTAGAAAGGAAAAGGTACATTTAATCCCTCTGTAGACTTTGAATAAAGCTCCATTCAATGACTAAGAAAGGCAATTTTTACTCAATTTGATTTTACCAATCAGAAGCGCACGATTATCTAATACAATGTTCCACTTGATTTTGAACTGTCATGTATTAAGAACATGTTCCTGCCTAATCTTAGTATTACCTTGGTTATTGTTTACTTACGTTACTTTGATTGTTTGATAAACATCAAAGGTTTCGTCTTTGTTTTTGTAATCTTTCTTGCATTGGTTTATTGCTCAGTTTGTGACATAAAGACTTAAGGCCACAGCCAACTTTCCTCCGCTCTGAGGTAACGTACTTACGTCATTTTACGTTTCAACCTTTAAACGTTTTCGCCACTTTCATTCTTCTTAGTGACGACTTTTTAATAACGAAGTCAATTTATCTAGATCAAAAACCCTCGAAAAACCCTCGAAGCACAGGAGAAAACCAACAAACGGCTCTTCACACATGAGATAGCAGGTTCAGGAAGTAAACCCAAGACCCCAGCGATAAGAGGGAGGGCATGAACAGCGCACACCACCCATGCATCAAATTAGATCAGATATTTGGTCTTTTAGACTATAGATCAACGTGCTATACTTCGACATCTCAAACTAGAATATTTTCTCTATAGATTATTTGTTCACTGATTGACTATCTCCTCGGACCCTCGAAAATAACTTGACGTAAGGAGATAGCTAGATATATTTTGGTAAAATCTGTGCGTTCCGGTTCAGGCAGTAATATTTACTTTACATTATGTTCTCAGTTAAACAAGGTTAGCATTTTTCGCGTCCATTGACTTTATCGACACTTTGGCATCTGGAATTCCTTGAATGTGGTCAACGACGAAGATGGGTCCTCAGAAGCATACAAAAGGTAACTTTTATAGTTATATCTGAAAGCCAGTACCGTCTTCATAGTTCTTTTTTGAACGTTTGATTTTACCCAAATTATATTTGTAGATGTGTGTTATTGGTACAGTAAATTAGCTTGTGACGTCATAGACGCCATCTTGGTCAATTGACAAAAGTTGCTTGTTTTGTTGTATCAACCAACATGGCGACCATTTTTTGCCCTTTAATAAGGGGAATGCGTGATTGCAAACCAAAAGCGGCGGCACATGCATTTCGGATCCAGACATGCGCATTGAAACTCAATCTATACCACAAACCGGGTTCAACCGTAGCCGGACAGTTAAGCAAGCGCAAAGTGCAGGACTAGTACCCAGCCCTACTCTGCCAAGATATGCAAATTAATCAAATTTTATTGAATACCCGTTGGCCCGAAAAGTTTGTTTTTTTTCTCAGCCAGAACGAAAGAAACTCTAAAACTTTCAAGAAAGCTAGTTTATATGAATACCTCTATACTTCTTAGAGCTTCCTCGTCCAATGCCAGTCTAGCCGTCCTAACTTAGACTCTTTAATAACATCGGATGATGTCGAAGCGTTGCAAGTATTTTTGCCTTCGTTTTTCTAATAAACATCGAAAATAAGATTTTACCATTGCGGTAAAACAAATACTGGGGTAACATCTGCACAAACAAAAATTAAATAAATGTCAGAATTTCAAGGAGCAGCCGCGCCTTTAAATAAGAAAAATCAATATGTTGTCAAAAATGAATATAGACTTGCCAAAACATAATATTTAACAATTAATAATAATATAACAATATAATATTATGATATTTTCACATAATATTTAACAATTATTCCTCAATCTCGTCGTACATGAGCTCATAGCCGACTAGTCGGCTATGAACTGTGTACCACGAGATTGAGTGGAATAATTGTTTTATTATATCCACATCCACTGGATTGTGAGAAATATAGAGTTTTAATTATTTTCAAGTTCAAAAAATGAAATAACGTCGGCGAAACGCTCCACCATTCTGTTTACTTTTCTACTCACGGGATACGAGCTGATATACTCAGATCCTTGTACTTTTGTTAGTTACTTTCTTCTTTTTCTCATCAGCAGCAGTTCCATCTTTAAATTTCTTTTCAATCCTCTTTTGCTTTTGTTATTCTCACTTTCCTATTTTATTATATCCACATCCACTGGATATGAGCAATCGCGCGCTCTGATTGTTTCCTCTTCTACTAGGATGAGATGTAATGGAGAAAATGGTAAAGCAAACTGAATGAGAAAATATTAGATTATACTGAGAAATAATGAACTAAGTTTTTATCTTATTTATTTTATTATTACTATCATATTTATATTTATATTTATATCCAATTGCAAGAACGTTGACATAAAAATAACAAAATAGCAAAATAAAAGGTAGCAATATAAGCAATAGCAATTAACTAGAAATGGCAAATTTTATATATTTCTCCAACAGTTCACCACATAATGGCGCGGTACGAAAGCCAAATTTAGAATGGAAGGTTTTCTGAATGAATATAGCAATGTATTCTGATTTTTTCTTTAATTCCATTTCTTTTCTTTTCTTTTCTTTTAATCTTTTATTTTTGAATAACGTTATTTGAGTTAGATCTATATTTATATTTTATTAATATTGGTTGTATTTATATATTTTTTTAATATTTTCATTTTTATTGTTGTTGTTGTTGTTATTATTATTATTATTATTATTTGATTTTATTAGCTTGGAATAAAGTATTAAATTAAATTTCAACCAAATAAAGTGAGAGGCAGGGTGTCGGCAATACCGAAGCCAATTACCGCGGATCCAAAAGAGAGAAGAAGACGTCCGTTGTAGGGAAAGGGAAAAAAAAAAACTTTTGATGGAATCATCAAACACATCTTTTTGCCGGAGTTACGTTTCGCAATCCATCCAAACCGGAAAAAAAGTCTGTTCTGAGATATAAGAATTAGCATACAGTTCTTGGAAATTTGCCAATAAAAAAAATCCCAAAAATGGTTATTCACCTCTGTAAATATATAAAATTGGTTTTAAAGTTTTATTGAATTTGTGTTTTTTACCTACTTGTGGTATGTTAACTTTGGAGACCCACGTCGCCTTGAGGCAAAACTCTATTTAGTCTCATTGATAGTTGTAATTTCGGTTGGCATAATTTACTGGTCGAGTCATTATTTTTATTTTTGTGTAAGCCAAATAAATGTGAAATAAGATCAATAAATAAAAAGGAACAATAGAAAGGAACTGAATAAAAGTGCAAATTTGGTTTCAAATTAAAGCTGATAGAAATAAATGTCAATTTTTTCGGTTTTGCACAGTTGACTTAGTATATTTATCTTTTAGACGGATGTTGAAATAATGCAACGACCTCATTGGATTTGTTTTAATAGTAAAAACATTGCCCCTTAGCTTTGGTAATTTCGTGAAATGCTATCTAATTGAAGAGGATTTTCTGAATTAAGAAAGTGACATCTAAATTAATTAGTACAACTAAGCGGTATGGTTTTTGGATCTAGAACATAATTTTGGCCCGATCCCAAGAGCGCACGCTTGCTCATCTAGATCTACTTTGACGAATTTGAAGCGAAAGGTCAAAGATTTTTATTCTTTTAAATCAAGGAAGCGAAGCAGGTTGTTGTAAGTTCATAGAAAATAGATAGTTTTTGGTCCTTGTTAATTTATATCCATAATTACCTTCCGTTGACATCAGCATTGACGCAATTTTGACACCAGTGTTGCTCCTATTATTATTAATTCTGTAAAACCATGTTTCTTCCTAGATAAGTTGTTTTGAACAAGGCAAACGATAGTGTTTCTATTGGGCTGGGTTTCCTTTTCTGGAACGATCATTTGGTCAACTGCATCATCCAAGATCTGAGACCCAGCAAGTAGAATATCAAAACAAGTAAAGACACTATAATATTCCACTATTCAGAATTATCTATATCTTACAGTTCACAGGTAAAATATTGCTTCAATGAAATCAGAATTTCTACAACTAGTTCTGTTCTGTTCGATACTGAGGTTCTATTTTGCGTCCATCGAGAGCCCTATGACTCACTTACAAGAATTTATTCCAATCTCTTCTTAATACGACATGTAATTACCTTATCTTAGGGTATCAGACGCTTAACTCTCCTATGTAACCACTTTTAAAATCGTTGTAGGATTAAAAAAAAAGGCATCGAATATTTCATTTTTGGTAAGCTAGCAATATGCTCTGCAATTGTTCTCGCGATGGTAACGCAATTTTAAATTTTGTTACAGCGAAGTGCAACTTTTAAGATGCTCAGAGCGCTGTAGAAATAAGGTCGAACTTTCAGCAGTATTATTACTGGGCTACCTGTGGTAGACCAGTCTTAAAATGCAGCGCGTCTCGTGCAGTGCAAAACCCAAAAATTGCGCAATCGGTACCCAGGACTCTACAGGGCAAGTAATATACAGGGTTCCCGGATGCAAGGGAATGTTGCAACTGA
>WUAP02106108.1:0-16452 GCA_015163945.2 Stichodactyla helianthus
GTGCTATTCCTGTACAGTCGTATTGATAGGAATCGCACCGGTCTTCCCATCACAGGTCGGTGCAATTCCTGTACAGTGGTACTGATAGGAATATCACCGGTCTTCCCATCACAGGTCGGTGCAGTCGTATTGATAGGAATCGCACTGGTCTTCCCATGACAGGTCGGTGCTATTCCTGTACAGTCGTGTTTATAGGAATCGCACCGGTCTTCCCATGACAAATCGGTGCTATTCCTGTACAGCGGTATTGATAGGAATCGCACCGGTCTTTCCATCACAGGTCGGTGCTATTCCTGTACAGTGGTATTGATAGGAATCGCACCGGTCTTCCCATGACAGGTCGGTGCTATTCCTGTACAGTCGTATTGATAGGAATCGCACTGGTCTTCCCATCACAGGTCGGTGCTATTCCCTTAGGTTGGTATTGATAGGAATGGCACCGGTCTTCCCATCACAGGTCGGTGAAATTCCTGTACAGCCTTACTTTCCTTCGCAGTCACTATATAATTCTACTCGGTTGATTTCGTATCTAGTATCCCATAGAAGTTCACCAAATCTGCTCAATAGAAGTCGACACTAAGGATACTTTTCCACGAAGTACTTACCTAAGACAAGTACCAGGGGATACCTGATTTGCAATCTTTTAGCGTAGATACTTCATGAAAGTTTTTATATAGTTTGTCTTTTCCTATATGTCCCAATGTCCTATCTGAGACACCCTCATTCTACAGTTATCCTTGGTTACATAATACCATCGTTTGCCATCTTTTGCCGGCAGGGGTATCATTTACTAAAGTTTCGTAATTGCCCTATATCACTGTGACGTCACATCAAAACAATCTATTGTTTAAACGCTAAAGATCATGGTCGTGGGAGGGGAACAAAACAGTAACAACACAATGAAAATAGATATGAAATGCGTTTTGTAGACCGTAGAAAAGCAGGAACAGCCACCAAATACAGTAAATATTGTGTATTACACATCAGTAAATATTATATTTGGAAACCAGACAATTTGAGAGTAAACTTTTTTAGCAGAATGAATTTTGTTCAAAGTTCGATTGTTCTGGGCGATTCTGTCCCCCTCATAAACAAACCGTGACGCCATAATGATATAGGTCAATTCAAATGAATTTTCTTTATTTCTTTTTATTTCTTGCTTATTTTTGTCCTATCCTCATTAAAGTACGTAGGAATACGATTTTCATTCTTCCCGATGATAAAAGTCAAAAAAAAAACTTTGAAAATTCGGAAAAACGTTGGGCAAAATGTGAAAAATAGAATCTTCTTAAATTGAGACAAAATTGGGTACAACCTAATAAATAATTCAACGAATTCTAGATTTTGTTCTCGGAAAGAATTCTTTGAATAACAATTATATCGTGATTGGTCTAGTCTTCAAAATCATCTTTTACCATCTTAAACACTGAGTATGTTGAATTTTTTAAGAAGGTCCTTTTGAACCATAATTTACTGTGAATAGAAAAAGCTTTTGTAATTTGGTATTGCTTTTCTTGGACAGACTTCTTAAAACTGTAGGCAAACTATTCCCATTTGAAATCACATCTTATACCCTTGAAAAATTGAACTATATAATGTAATAATTGATAACCTCTCATTTGAACCAAAGAACCTTAATTCTTTTTTGTTAGGATGGGCTAACGCCTCTACACCGGGCCGTAGTGGACGGACACCCATTCATAGTGAGGACACTTGTTGATGTTGGTTGTCAAGTAGATAAACAAGATGAGGTAAGTTACAGTGCGAATCAAAAACCATGTTCACCTGGAAATATTTCAGGAATGTTTCTACTGTTTGTAGCCAATCAGAAATTACTCTTAAACCACAAAGATAACGACTACGTTTCTAATTGGTCGAGAAACATTCCTGGAATATTTCCAGGTGCCTACAGTTTTTCGATTCACACTGTAATTTGTACATGAGTTCTCTATCTATCCCATGTTCTTGCGAACCCGTAGCCATGTACTTATTTTTCAACGTCGCAGAATAAGAACACAGCGCTGCATGAAGCATGTTGGAATGGATACATCAACTGTGTACGAATCCTACTCGAGGCTAAAGCCAATGTAAATATTCCCAATAAGGTACGGTGATGACTCATTCTATGACCCATTATGGTTATATCTTGGATTCAGAGAAATTGAACGAAGAGAAGGAATCCTCGTACCTCCTGGGCACTCTGATGCTATTTTTAGAATCATGTTAAGCTATTTTTATCTCACTACCAAGCCCACGCGACCATAAACTCTTCTTCATTAACGAACGTAAATATTCCTAGTCTCTACATTCTCTGTCGTCGTTAGAACCCAGAATCTTGTTCTGAGAGCCGATATTTCTTACTGCGCATGTTCGACGAAATATCTTGGGTCTGGGAAATTTCCTGCTATGTGATTGGCTATTAAAAAGAAATCGGAAGTAAAATTACATTCATTAATGAACAAACAAAACTCCTAACCGTCACGATAGACGATGAGAACGACCGCATGTGATTGGCTAATATTGTATCATCCTCGGGAACCTAGGGGCGGGGGGATTTCTGTCGCTTGTTTATCGCTTACAGAAAAAATACCTTTGGGAAAGAAGTCTGTTAAAGCTATATACCGCTATATAAAAGTCCATTCCTACTATTTTGTTGCGTATATATTTGCGTGTTCACAACAGTTACCTTTCCTTTGAACCCTTACCTATTTCTATGAATATCAGGGGAATTTTTAATCCATTGATTTTAAAAAAATTTTCTGTAAAATGAAATTATTTCTCTTGTTAGAACGGTTTCACTCCATTACACCTTGCCTCACAAAATGGCCACCATTCGACTGTCCAGGTTCTTCTTTACCGCAGTGCCTATTTTATGTCCAAGAATAATGTAAGTCCTCCAGCTATCCGGAATCAAGATTTTATTTCGAGATCGAAACAAACTTAGGTCCAGTTGTGTAGTGGTGGAGAGGTAGGTGAGTCCATCTAAGGTGGGTCCACCAGAGGTGTGTCAGTCCATCCAAGGTGGATCCACCAGAAGTGTGTCAGTCCATCTAAGGTGGGTCCACCAGAGGTGTGTCAGTCCATCTAAGGTGGGTCCACCAGAGGTGTGTCAGTCCATCCAAGGTGGATCCACCAGAGGTGTGTCAGTCCATCTAAGGTGGGTCCACCAGAGGTGTGTCAGTCCATCTAAGGTGGATCCACCAGAGGTGTGTCAGTCCATCTAAGGTGGGTCCACCGGAGGTGTGTCAGTCCATCCAAGGTGGGTCCACCAGAGGTGTGTCAGTCCATCTAAGGTGGGTCCACCAGGGGTGTGTCAGTCCATCTAAGGTGGATCCACCAGAGGTGTGTCAGTCCATCTAAGGTGGGTCCACCAGAGGTGTTTGGGTCATGCAAAAATCCGGTTTTTGCGTTCCCAGCACTTACTACTCATGTGAACAACAACCAGAGATCGATCACCTTCCTCTAGTTATAATAAACAATTTGTACCAAACCTGTGTGTGATTTTATGTGTTCTTTTTCACTACAGTATGGTGACACACCTCTTCACCTTGCTGCACGCTATGGGCACAAACAGGTCTGTTCTCTCTTACTTGCTGCAGGAGATAACGACTCGGTTCAAAACAACGTGAGTAAAGTTATCATTTATCTACCATTCAGACACCTTGTCATTCTCCAGTTTTTCTCCCTCCGTAAAACTCAACATGTGAGCTGAGAGTTGTATGCTTAAAACAGTTAATGTAGTGGTAGTGTGTGTGAGTGATAGTGTCTCCAATAGACCTTTACCAAGATATGGTTGGGCGAGTCCTGTACTTGCCAAAGCCTCGATTTCATTACCGTAGCAGTTTCTTCTTGGTGTTGTTATGTAAATCATATATTGTTTAATCAACAACTCTTCTTTGCTTTATTGTTTAATCATCCCCAAGTCCATTGTATCAGATTAGTACATAGCTCAGTGCACGATGGTACGTACTGAAATCGAGACTTTGGCAAGTACAGGACTCACTCCACTATATCTTGGGAAAGGCCTATTGGTGCGAAAGCGCTAACGACTAGGCACTTTATTAAATCAAGAGAAAATGAGGTAAGAGAAGGAATCCCCTGGTACTGGGTTCTTAACCCATCATATCAGCCCTTCATTCTATTTTAGGTTCGTATTTATTTTTAGAATGGAACATGATTGGTCAGATCGTAGTGGCCGCACGGGCTTGATAACAAATTAAAAGTAGGTCATGTTCTAAAAATAGAACGAATGGCTGATATGATGAGGTACCAGGGATTCCTTCTCTTTCCTCATTTTTTCTTGATTAAATTCAACACATTGAATGTATTATCGCTCAATCATTGTTTCCATGGAGACAGGTTGGGGACACTCCTCTACACGATGCAGCACGCGTTGGACATGCTAATGTGGTTGCGTTACTTGTGGACAGCGGAACACTCACTGAGGTTAAGAATAATGTAAGGCAGGTGATGTAGTAGAGCTTAAAAAATTGAGCTTAAAAATTTGTTTCTAAAATCGCTTTTTAAGGACTGAATAAGTTTATAAAGCAGATTTGATAGAGACAATGATAGAGACAATGATTTGAATTTCTATTCCAAACGCCGTAGACGCTAGGATCGCTAGTCTGCAGCAGCAGTGCATTCTGGAACTGTTATCTTAGTTAAATAACACCGAACAAAAGAACCACAAGCCGAGATAACAGTCCCAGAATGTACTGGTGCATCAGACCAGCTATATAGTCTATGCTAACACCATTTCTATTTAGATTGGGGAGACTCCACGTGACGTAGCCACTCGCCATGGACATAAACAAGTTTTTCAACTCATACCAACCAACAGCTTACCCAGGGTGAGTCACGTGTTTTCTCATTTCTAGCTTGTGTTTCTGGTGGTCAGCTACAAGGGCGAGAAAAAAAGTGCTTAGTAAAATCCCAGCACTTTGAATTTTGATTCTATACTACAGCGAAATAGTCCTGTTTCGCATTCCATAATTACCGCTGTAACCCTTGACCAAGGATTCATTTGTACAGGCTTAGCCTCGTTTATAAGTGAGTTATTCATAGATACTAGTGAAAGTCCGTGGAATTGAAAAGTGTTTGTATTGTTCAAGTTGTACATTTTTCGCATTGCCGTTGGTATTTATCTGTTTATGAATAACTTGCTCTTAAACGAGGCTAAGCCTGTACAAATGAATCTGTGGTCAAGGATTACAGGGGTAATTATGGAATGTGAAACTGGGCTATTGTGGTAGAGCAGATTTCGTATGACTGTGAAAGCTCGCGGCACGGTCAGTGTCGTAAGAGTGCCTTGTCTCGACCGTGATGTTTTCTAGAATTTTGACGTGCCTTGCCGTGCCTTGACCGTGTTACGACTGTGTTAGCGCCCGCTAGGTTTTCTGATGGTCATACGAAATCTGCTCTATTGAATCGCTGAAGTCGCGATGCTGAGAGCAAAGAGGGTCTGGGAACGAGAAAATATAACGTGTTTATTACGTATAAGAAACGTTGTCAGATACTCCAACCTGTAGTACATTCCTCTTTTCATTCATTCTTTTTAATTCATTTTCCTGGTTTTTTTTTTTTTTTTAATTTTCACACTCTTTGGTTCTTTGTTTTGACATTCCTCTTTTCATTCATTCTTTTTAATTCATTTTCCTGTTTTTTTTTAATTTTCACACTTTTTGGTTCTTTGTTTTGATATCAAAGCCGTTGAGAAGACAGCGTCCAAAAAGTGTTGATGTATCGCAGATCAGTTACAACAGTGGGACCACTCTCTCTACCAGACCAACTTCAATGCTCTTTCTTCCAGTATCCATTCCTGGGAACCCTGTGCCTAAGGTATGACGACCTGTTTTACTTTAGATCAAATCCACTTGAGCGTAATGCTTATCCATTTCAGACCACGTGTCATCCTCTTGGGAATAAGATTCTTTGTTTGAGGCTCATCCATATTAACGTATCTTCTCAAGCGTTACCGAGAAACAAAGAAATAAAGCCCAAGGGAATGACACGTGATCTGAAATGGGAAAATCATGGTGTTGCGCAATGTTACAAGAGGGTCATGATGGGGTAAAATGAGAACTAGAATTTGCTACTGAGAATGGGATAAAAACAGCAAAACGGAAATGATAAAATGTTTTAAAGACATAAAAGGGTGTCCAGTCAGGGCTAAAGTAACTTCTTGGGAATGGGATTTGGATTCTGGGTAGTGCGATTTGTGGAAAATGAGCTTGAAAATGAGATTGGTAGCCCACTCTATTACAAAAGACAAGTGCGCCAGATTAAGAAGTGCCAAGGGATTACAAAGGTTATATTAATTGTCAATTCTGTCCGTTAGTTAAACCTGGGCATACTATACTCGGACTGCCGGTCAAGGTTTACAAAACACTAAATGGCCGGCAGTTCCATATTTTTTGTAAAAAAAAAAAGCGAAATCAATGCTTTAATACAAACCAAACTATCCTATCGTGATTAAGAAGTGTAAAACAGTTGCAAAGACCATATCATTGGTCAATTTTGTTTGTTACTTAAACCTGGCCATACTATATACTCAACCTCGAAATTGTGAAACTGGAAAGCTTTCGTGACGCCGGCCAAGGTTTTTTAAAAAACAGCGGATTTAGTCACTTTGTAAAATATAGTCTTGTTTTCAGGTCTGAAGTCCATACTATACTCGTTTGCAAAATCAGTCGAGACATTCCCTATTTTTGGGGGAAGATTTGAAAGTAACAATAATCAAACCTTCCTCCCAAATCCCCGCATCAATGTTGAGCTGGTCAGACCAAAATCCCTGCAGGTTTTGAAGGTCTTTCAACATTGATTAGGAAGGAAGGGGGTGTAGAGTAAAAAGAACTCTTGAAATACAATAGTGGGGGACGTTTTGGGGGTTTGGCGTGTAAAGTACTTATGTCCAAACAATTTTGCAAACGATTGTAGGTTTCAGCTTCTGTGGATCAAAGCGTTTATGTTTTCCTGAGAGGCGTGCTTTTGTTTCCGATTAGAGTCAAAATCTTTTTTATTTTCTTCTTCTTTATGCGGACCTTCTCGAATCCGCAACCATTTTTGAAAGAGCCTTGCGTATTCCACGATCTCTTAGGTCAGCGGACACAAATGAAGGGTTAGAATGTTGGGGTCCCTGTGTGTTGTTTATATTGTAAGTACATATTCATGCGTGTGAAAAACGTACCGTATTTATTCGATGTACGTACAAATTCTCCTCTTTATTTACTGCTAAGTTTCAACCTCCTCAAAAACTTAACGAAAGTCATAGAACCAAAAATCAAGCGGTAAGAACTTGCTATGAAACACCCTCGCCGGTCTCTTGCATTTTCTTGGATATTCTTCCTCTTCTTCGTCGGTCTTGCAAGTTCGGTTCTTCGTACGAATGCCCAAGATCTTCGAAATAATGCAGAAGTCGTTGAGCACCACAGAATACGAAGAACTGTTGGATCTCACATCGAAGTGAGTGGGAGAATCACCTTCAAGGATAAATCACCCAGAGTAATCCCTCCTCGTTCACAGCTGAAATTGAAGCTCATAGATATCGGTAGAGCAGACGCTCCCCACATTGAATTAGCAAGCACTCTAGTCGACTTGTCGAGCTACAAGAACGATACACCATTGTTTTACAACGTCACGAGCAAAAAGCCTGAGGTCTTGCACCATATGCATAGCATTCCTGCAGTTCTTAACATGGGATGGATACCCAAAGGTGGGGAGAATGATGATTGGATTCGAAATGGCGATTACCTTACGACTCACAGCTTTTTGGTTAACGTGACGTCAAGGAAAGATAAGTTTGTCAGGGATATTGAAATGGAAATGTTCAAAAGTTCGCATTCGGAAGTGATGAATGGTGAGTAGTGTATTTACGGCATGTACTGTCAAACTGACTCCAATTATTTATAACAAGGTGACTGGCTACTACTGGATTTTATATTTCACTTTTTTTAAAATAGCATCGTTTTTACGGAAATTTAATGCTGATTTCAAAGACCAGAAAAAATAGGGTGTTCCGAACTAGTTTTTGAGATAATCAAGCTTGAATGGATGGGTGTTTATAAGTTTTGGAAGCGACAATCTCGTTAGCCGGAGTCAGTAGGAAAAAATTAAAGCTCAAAGGATAATAGATGTACGAAGACAATATTTGGACAGATGTTAACTGGTATATCATTCTACAACATAACATCAATAACTTTAAGATAAGAAGATGAAATTACCTGGATTTGGCATATTTTGTTCAACAAGTGCCAGGAAAACGTCCCATCAAGTCGAGCAGAAATTCGTACAAAACTTCACTTTTTCATAAGTTCTAATACTTAACTTTTTGAAAAATTTTGATATGACATAGATTTTTAGAAGCTTTTTCATATAAGCACATAAAAAGTATAGGATCCCGTGCAAAATTTTAAGTTTTTTACCTTCTTGAAGTTCAAAACACGTATGATTCTTCAATCTTTTTCAGTAAAATTCCGAAGAAAAATACCTGGATTTGGCATATTTTGTTCAACCAGTGCTAGGAAAACGTCCCATCAAGTCGAGCAGAAATTCGTATAAAACTTCACTTTTTCATAAGTTCTAATATTTAACTTTTTATTTAACATGGTAATTAAATGGAAATTATGCGCGCGCATGCTTGTGGGCTCAGAAACTCGATTTAATAGTAGCCAGCCACCTTAATATTATTGCACTATTAATGTCATTAATTTGCACAGTATGTCATAGTTAATGAACTCTTGTGCTATCAAGCAACATATGAATAAATTATATTTTAGTTTTTAATCTTAACAAAATACCTGTATGGCTTTGCGATTGATATTTCTATATTTGAAAATATACAAAAGATATAAGAAAATCTGTCATAGTTGCGAAGTGGTTGGTAATAAATTCTTGAGGATGGGTAATGCGTGTATCAATAGCAGGGCTGAAAAACGAGCCCGCGGTTTCGTCGTAAATCGCGGGCTCATGCATGAAATCACAGGAAGCCCAATCTAGATAAACGTTTAAATGAAAATAAAATTATAATAAACGCTTTCTAAGATTTTCTTTCGTGATTTTTCTGTTTTCTCGAGTTAGGGAGCAGTCTATCTTTAATTCAAGAAACTAAAATTTAATAAAAATCGTCTTATAATTTGCATTTTTCACTTGTCGAAATTGGGCTCCCTGTGTAGTTTATCGTAAAAATCTTGAAATTTGGGGAAAAGTGCAAAAGTTAAGCTCGTTTCTGAAAAGGTAAGGAAAATTTCTAGATCAGTTCATTCCCCAATGACTAAGGCTTAATATATATTTTGTAGAACTTTTTTAGTGCTTGTACAAAAATGCTGGACGCTGAAAACCTCGACCCATTTTGGTTTTTAGATCGTATATTTTTCTAGTCATCATGAATGATCATTGGCGCATGCGCACACGTTTTTCAGCCCTGCTTGTATCAATGTTAATCCCAAGAAGGGGGCTCGGGCATATTTGGTGCATTTGTATTTTCAATCATTTCTGTTAAAATTCCTCACCCTGGGGAAAGAAAAATTAGTCCAATGTGGTCCAATTTCCCCACCCTGGCAGTCGACCATTCCAAAAATAATAGTAAAGATATGTTAAAATACTGTACCCTGGAGCAAACCAGGCATAAAATTCCCCAGGTAGGGACACCAAGAGCGATCAAATGCTCCACATATGTCTGACCCCCGCCTCTCGGTTGTGATATTAATACATGCATAGAGGCTAACTGGACTAATTTTGGTTTTGTGCTCAATCTATATTTTTCAGACTCACTTGACTTAAATTGTGATAAAATTGTGAGACAATAATAGTTCATCTTTTTTCACCTGTTTTTATGGTTCTCTCTCTCCAGAAAACGAAACTGTTTTGAAAACTATACTGTTGTTGGTGGTGGCGTTGTTGTTCCTGAATTGATTCTTGAACTTCCTGTGGTAGACCGCAAAGGCGTCAAATATCCAATGAAAATTCTTCAAAAATACCCTGATAACCTTACAAGAAAATTGAAAACAACATACGGAACTTTCAATCACATTTTTGGAATGTCTTTTTTAATCCGTACTCGTGCGTCCCAGACCCAACTGATGGCTGGAAACTATCGGTTCAATCTTCGTTGACATAAGGCTAGAATTAGGAAAAATTTCAAAAAACGCTTAAATCAAGGTCAAAGAAACTAAGAGCTGATATTTACACCTAGGTGTAAATAGATTTGGCTTTTTTTTTTCTTTTCGTATATGTATATTCAGCCGATTTTGAAGAAAGCTTCGCTTTGGTTGTCTAAGACAACTTTAGAATAGCCATTGGAAGTGTGTGATTGAGATTCACCAACTCTGGCACTATAGTTAGTTTCACGCCTTCGGCTGCCATCTTGTAAGAGGGACTAGAAGTAGGGCTAGTAGGGCTAGTAGGGCTTCAACGAAGGGCGATCGGTTGCTTTTTTAACACCCAAATACTAATCAACAAGAGCTATGATATTTAAGAGACTTGCCACTCTCAATGAATTTTGAAAAAAACGGGAATTTATTGAAAAATCTCGGTGCAAAGCCGCGCACAGTTTTGCGGCCAAACTTCAATGTCTTTTTACTTGCTCCAGTCCGTCCACGCATGCCAGCCCTACTCACAAGATGACGGCCGATACCTTCTATACTTTTACAAGCTGTGATAAGCGTACTCTTGTACTCATATAGCGAATAAACATGACAAGCAATCAACATTTCTTATCCCTGTGTCCTGGGAATCTCGAAAAAAGGAACAAAAGGAAAAGTTTTATTTCTTACTTAACGTGATTCCCTTGTTTTGCATTGCGCACGCTCTACTGCGCATAACACTGCGATTGAATCTGCGATTGACTTGGACTCTCCCCAGTCTTCCCTCGGAAAAGTGTGACTTTTCGACCATTTCGCGATGTTTTTTTAAAATAAATCAAAAAGAAGAATGGTGACCCCCATTTTTTATTTGAAATTTTTAATAAACTCGGCATTGTGTATCATATATCAAATTATCAAGGAAAGTTCATTGGATAAATTTTCAGATATTTTGATGAGAATAGTTGAAGGGTGCGATTTCTGGACGTTCGTAGAGGCGCACATACTTGCATGTTTCACTAATATTTCAACAATCATAGTTATTCAACTTTTATAGACCCTTCTAATGAATCCCACAACTCTTTGTTTTCCGCACTTGACGTCAAATATATTCTTTGGAATTTTGTACAATGTGAATGCAATTGCAAGAATAAATTTGACATCAAGTGCGGAAAACCTAGAGTTGTGGGATTTATTAGAAGGGTCTATAGATTTAGCAGTATAGCTTAACTAGTGAACTTGGAATTATATGTAGTTTTTGATGCAAGGAAGCACTTTAGACAAAGAATGAAGGCTTTTGATTAAAACTTCCGGTTGCTACCACATTTCGCCATAAAACCTATAAATTGGGATATTCGAAGAGCATCTAGCCCGAAAACGAGAACCCCTCTTTTTATTGCAGTTTTTAAATGTCCATCATAATTAATGTCCATGCAACGTTTCAGGACAAAGTTATTGGCAACATTTCTTTCGAGGGAATTACCTTAAGACGAGTCTTGAAAACCTACAGGCAAGAAATTTTTTTTAGCGAGGAGCTTATAGAGGTTTTGCACGACCACGTGACGGCAGCCATGTTGGATGACAGGACAATAGAATCTGTTTCCCCTAAGGGATTGACTGAATTGTATGACTAAAACATCTTGCTTTCTAACAACCAATAGAGGTTATGCACAACCATGTGACGGCAGCCATGTTGCATGGCAGAACAATAGAATCTCTTTCCCCTAAGGGATTGAATTCTTTCTCATGTAAAACGATTTTATTGTTTCTAATATCCAGCATGGCTGCCGTGGAAAACCTCTATTGATGGTAGCTGGAGCGCGCTGGCGCGTGCACGCGTGGGGGGGTGTGTGGGGTGTAGGGGCGGGGGGGAGAAGGGGAGGTTGAAATTTTTGGGAGGACATAACGGGGGGTCTTTAGAAGAACTTGAAGAGAACAGAGAAGGGCGTTTAATTGTTTTTTCGTTTTTCTTTCATTTTCCTCCTGGACAGTACCTAATGGCTTTGACCTCGTCTTTTAAAATTGAAACACAATCATGTTATACTTTGATTGTTGCTATAGAAACCGTGTCAAAGGAAGAACTACCTTAACTACATCAAATGGAGAAACAGTAAAGACGAGGAGGACAGGAATGAAAAGAGACAGAGCTGTATCATGACGAACGAGCTGCCGCTGAAGTTCGAGGAGATGTGCTCTATTGAGAAACACTACAGCGCGTTTAATGGCCAGCCCAAGCCTACTCTGAATCCTGTGAACGGTAAGGAGACTGGAAAGGAACGACGAAACGCAGTAAGTATTCACTAGTTCGTTATTTTTAACTTTGAGGCGCGCTTGGCATAAATAAAATTCGTCTTTCCGAAATTCAGCCGAGGACTTGAACGAACTCGTGCCGCACAGAATTGTGGGACATGATCAAAAATTACCGCCACTTTGCATTGGATTCTGGGATTGATTTTGGGGACGAGATAGAGTTCATGTCCAGTCTTTCTTTGAACTTGGGTGTAACGTATAGCTTGTTATTCCTCACTGCACATGAACATTATTGTATTCATGCAAAATGCCCCTCAACAAAGGAGCCAGAACGAGATGTTTTATGGGTGGTAAGAAAGCAGCGCATAGGACAACTATTTAGTTTGCTGGATTCAGTAAGACAAGCATTCTTTAAATAACTTACTGCCTGTATACGCATGCGCAACTCCTTTAAACCACACTCCCACATGGAGTACAGCTACTGTTTGAGAGTATAGTCACCAGAGAGAAAAATATCAAGTCATTGATCACAGCAAGGGGTTAAAATAACCCATTGAATGGTTCCCAAACGACTTAGTTACTGTTGCTATGTCCCACAAGCCAAAGTCTGCCTAGAAACCTGCACACCTGAGATTCTGATCGCAAACAGATTTGTACATTTTGTTGGGATTTTCGTTCCATTTTATAGAAATATGAGAATCAAATTCAAGTAATACAAGTAGCCTATTTGTAAAAAAAGCAGTGATTATGATGGTGTTTGTGAGACAAGATGCATTCCACTTGGAAAACAAGTGCTCCAGTGATTGGTTGGCTATCGTTTGAGTCGGAACCGTGAATAGGACAAAACTAGGGGCTAAATTTTACATAATTTCTATCCTTCCCACCAGCTGAGCGGAAATAAATTTTTTAACTAATCACAGTCCGCTGTTTTTTTTGTTTTTTTTTTTATGGCCGGCTCTATGTTCAAGCACATTTTTCATACCTGAAACAATAGAAAATTTAATCCAATGGAATATTTTGAGTCTTAGAAAGGTCCAATACCATTAAACAGAGTGAAACTTTATCTGTGTATTATCTAAAAAACCACGCGAGAAATGATTTTGAAAACAAAGAGTGAGGGCCGGAGGTTTTGACCAACAATGCTTTGCGCAGCTAGTTGTTCGCTCAGCGGGCATTCTTATCTGAAATCGTATGTCAAAAAGGAGGCAACTAAAAATAGATAAAAATTTCACTGACATTGCTGTTCTATTCAGGGTTCATCCTATACGTCCTCTGCCTCATCAACCTCCAGTTTCTCCAGCTTCTCAAGCCTTTCCAGCTTTGGCTCAGGATTACTACGACGCTTCAGTCTCCGAAAACGGTATGTAGCTGTAACCATAGCAACTACATATGCCGTTGTCATGGCAGCTTTAGGTTTGCAAGTTCGGTTATAAGCAATTTTTCAAGTTTCTTTCCAGTTTTATTTCAATGTTTTCAATTGAAATTTGTAGAAGTAAGTTTTAGTTGAGAAATAATAGCAAAAGTTTTGTCAGGAAAATTATTCAAGCACTCCAAAATAGTAAACGTGGAGAAATTTTGACACTGAACGACTACACTTGACATTCACCATATTTCCATCAATATTTAAGAATGCAAAAATCCTTTGAAATTACAGAAAGAAATGCCTCCTGGCTTTGGAAGATGTATTTTGTGTAGTCTTGTAACATTTTTATTCCAGTATGTTCCATTTTTACCTAGCAATATTCATTATCAATGGAATTCAAAACGTTTTATTGTGTTTACCTTAGGACTCCAAGTTCGGCTTTGCTCTTAAGAGATTTTAGGGTCGTGTTCAAATTCCAAGCAATTTCTAGATTGGTATCAGAATTGTCAAACCGTCTTGAGAACGCTTCAAAGATAAACTTCTTGATGAAAAAAAGACTAAATTGCGTTCAGGTTTACTATTCTGCCTTCATTTTTCTACAAAAGTTTCTTCACAGCGCTTTTCCCTACAACATCTCACAAATTCTTAGTCTCTTCTTAAATATTGTTTTGAAAGTCGTTATCTTATTTTCAGTGACTGTTCTAAGCTGTTTCTTCTCGTACATTATTGTACTGTCTTTTAGCTGTTGTACATGTTGTTTACTTGGTTAATAAGCATCTTCGCCCTCTTCTCGCTTCTCTTCTAGGTGCTAATGTACTGCTGATGGCGCTTTTGAGATAATTACCATGTAAATCCTTCTGAACTACTTGGTTTAGACTGCAAATGTACTGGACTGCAATTAATTATTCTTTTCCCGCCTCCTTTTACGAACAATAAGTGCTAAAACCTCGCTTTTGATTCCACTATCTTTCTGACTTTGCCGAAGTCATTCTCTTACCACTCCAAGGTAAACAACTGCAGATGTATTTCAAAGGTTTGTTTACCAAAAATAAACGCTGTACTGACATTTATTACGTTCGGTAATCATCTGTGTTGACTGTGTCATTACTTAGGTGTTTGTCATCGAGTGCCCGCAAAGAAACAATTAGTTATGTGTGACTAAACATGCTTTAAAAACGCTTTTAAACAAGAGCACGGAACGTAAAAATCTGGAGCACATTTTCCATGGAATTAGGACTGATTTAGTCTGGACTGGAATTGCTTTTTGAGTACTTTTTAAGCGACCAGAAAGAAGAGAAGAAGAGCCTTGCGTCATGTTCTTTTGCACGTCAAAAAGGTATTTCCCTGCTAAAATGCAAATGTACAAACTCAATCTCTAGTTCTTAAGCTGTGCACTCTTGAGCTGCAAAACTCAGTCAGGCTTTTAGCTATCTTGTAGCGAGGCATTTTGAAACTCGACTCGGCAAGTTTAGGTATTTAGGTCAAACACGTATCAAGAACGAACGAATTAAGATCAGGTCACCAGTTAGGTCCAAGAAAACTACCTTCATTCCTCATTGAATTCTGTCTAACTTAATTCTTATTAATAGAAAAGAAGGAAGGAAAAAACTGAGTTGTTCAGCAGTTCTTAAGGCATACAAAAGCGTTAGAATCCGAATACATAAACTTTTATCATGAAGCGTTGCATCAAAGGTCGAATTGCCATCCTTCATCTAAATCAACACCTCGAGTTCTGCGAACCGTTTTTATTTTACCGACGAATTAGTTTCCTGTTGAATGCCATGATACATAAACCACAATTATTTATAAATAATTTTATCGGTTCGCGGTACTCGAGTTTCAGGAGAATATATAAACCACAATCAAAGGAAACTAAACTTGAGTATGAACTCTGAAAACGCGAGGGAAAATTTTTTAATTCCACGATGACTCCGCACCGTTCCAGATTGGAATGAACTTTACTTTTCCTCGCCAGGAGGATGGAAATGACATTCACAGATTTTCTAGAGCTGATTACATCATCTCTCGTACAAATTCTCTAATTATTTCATCGTTTTAGTAAAAGGACTTCGCTTCGTAGTGTCAAGTACTTTACAAATCATCAAATCATCTTTGGAAACTCGTACATTTGGTTTTAATATCTAAACTTCGGCTTACTTCAATAAAAAACTTAATTATACATTAAATTGAATAATGAAATTAAGCTAAATGCCGGCTTACTTAAGGGAATGTGATTGTCACTGTTTTGGAAAGAATACTTCTGCATTTTGAACTCATAGGATTTTCTTAAATCAAAAATTTATTTCAGTGAAGAAATGATGGCATAAGTTTAGGGCCGTTTGACATTTTATCCAGACGTGTAACTTGATAAGTGACCCGCCACTTATAACACTGTAAGGACCTCACCTATAGAAAGAATTGATCTTTTAATAAACAGGATATAAGTTTTAAGCGGAAAAGATTATATTTTAAAGGTGATTTATTTGGCGCTTTTTGGTAATTTCTACCGTGGATACCAGAGGCCCGAGGGGGTTGATTTGGCAAAATTGTATTGTTCGTAGTTGGTTTTGGTTTTGCCAGCATTTTTCACGGTTTTTGCCTGGATATTCCCGGTTTTTCCATTTTACTTCTGCTTGCTTCCTTCCTTGCTTTATTTCTTGCATCCTTCCTTCCTTCCTTCATTTCATGTTTGCTTGCTTGCTTGCTTGCTTGCTTGCTTGCTTGCTTGCTTGCTTGCTTGCTTGCTTGCTTGCTTGCTTGCTT
>WUAP02106219.1:0-16450 GCA_015163945.2 Stichodactyla helianthus
TGAGCTGATATCCTAGTAGTAGAGGAACCAATCAGAGCGCGCAATTGCTCATATCCAGTGGATGTGGATATAATAAAAGGGAAATGTATGTTTATGCAGAACTACTGGTAGGTGGATTAGGTCAGAAGCACTCTTTACTGCAGAAATTGTTACCAGTACATCACAACCCATCTTATTGTAAATTGATTGGAGTTCTGTTCTTTTCTGAGCTGTCAATCATCATTTGGAGTGGAGGTTATTCAAATCAACCAATGATTTTCATGGATTTGCATAACTCCCCACCTCCAAAGATAATTGACAGATCAGAAAAGCACAAAAATCCAACTGTATTTACAATAATAAAGGTCACAATGCAATGATTTTCACAGTAAATGTGATGGCTGTTTATATTGGTAGTTTGTCTGCCGCTTATCAGTAGTTAGTGGCTTAAACCTGTCAACCATTTTTTCGGTAAGGTGTCAGGGGATTGTCCATTAGATGCCAGCTGATTATCAACTATTTGTTGGCTGTCAGGTCAATGGTGGTGCTACTCCACACTATTTCCTGTACTTCTTTACCTGTTTCAAAAAAGGTTGTTGGTCAGCAATCTGGAATCTGGAATCTGAGCCACATGATTCACCAGTGCATTTCATCACTCAAAGGTGGTGTCATATTTAACTATATACTGATTGCAAACTACTAAAAGATAAAACTTAATTTAAGAATAAATTCACAGCTTGTGCCCTCAGTTCCTCTTAGTCTTAGATTTCAGATTTCAGATTTCAGATCTCTGACCAACAAGTCCTTTTTTGAAATAGGTGTATACAGTACACTGTAGATTTAGAGTTCTGTGAAGGATGATTTGTTTTCTTATTTCATAAGGCAGCACCATAAAAAGACGAAAATTAATGAAAATCAATATTTTTTATTTCAGCAATACGAGTAAAGAGCAGATCTTTGAGCTTCTCCTTTCAAAACAGTGCCATGTTGGGCACGTCGACATTAAGTTTTCTTTGAATTCCTCTAATGATAACTCTGCCATTAAAGTTTATTTGTTAAAGCCTTGGTCTCTCAAGTCATGGCAACAAGAGAATACTTCCACCAGTGGTAAAAGGAAAGTCCCTATTCTGTCTGCAGCAAAGGAGAATGGACACATTTTATGTGGACCAGTAGAACTTGAAAAGGGACCACACATGAGAATAGCTTTAACGTGTCCAGATCTTGTGAAAACTAGACACAGAATTCTTCTCTTGGTGTTTGAATCAACTCATCCACAGGTTCATTTGGAGGAGCTTTCAGTGACAGTGCGTCGGTTCAAGAACAGTCCTAAGCCATCTTCTTTTATGCAGTACACTGCAATGCTAGAAGAACCCGTGTTTCATCAACAGCTCATTGATATTGTTTGCTCACCTAGTCAAGGGAAGGCATTTTCTGAAAAATCACGGAAGCTAGCTCTTGATTTGTTGTGTTGGATAGCTGGAATCAGTGTCCATACACCAATAAGGTATGTCAGCCTCAAAAAGAGAGAAGCAAACACTAACTTTCTCATAATGTATGTTGTAAGCTCAGAAATCCATGTGAAGGCCCTGTTACTAATGGAAATGTGTGCCATGGTGTTGTGAGACAAGTTACTTTATGCAATTCTTTTTAATATATGCCTCAGAAAAGGACATTTTAGTTGCACAAATAGGTCTTTTGTACTCCCTACTTATTGAATGACAAATTTTCCTGTAATGGTATCCAGGGGATCTAAAGGGGTGTGGGGATTTGTCCGAACCCCCTAAAACTGCAATCAAACCTCCCAAATGACAACTACGAACTCCCTAATTAGAAAATATCCAATACAAAATGATTTTCTTCAAGTTTTGTTTTTACTAAATTATTGGCAGTTTGAATCCCCCCCTAGCCAAAACTTGAATCCCTCTCGCCAAAATTCTGGATTCACCTCTGGGTATAACTCTAAAAAATAAATCCTGTATTTTCAAAATTCAAGAATGAATTATGATTAATTTTTGTTTCTCTCCAAGAAGTAGTGATAATCATAAATTAATTTACCTTCTTTTTGCAGAAGGAACAGTCTAATTCACCAAGTCCAGAAAAGGTTAAAAGACATAATTCCTGTTTGTTTCCTACAATCAGGTCGCACTATTGCACATCAGTGCAGCATCTTACTTCTGTTATGTGCACGGTGAGTATGTGTCACATTTCTCTTCAGTCTGTTAATCTATTAAAGAGTTTGGATTATTTGGATTAGAGCAAAACCATCCTCTCTCCCCTCCCCCCCATGATTGAGGATATTCTGGGGCTAATGATTTAAATTAATGGAACTCCTAGGGGTCAGCTAGAAGATACTGAAAATCCTGCATGATAAAGAGCTAGGGGAAGTGGTGCAAGAATAGGCCTTTTGCACCAACAGGTCACATGACCAGACCCCCCTTAAATCAAGCCCCTGTGTCAAAATAAACTCCAGAAATGAAAAGAGCATCTTGATATATAGTAAATGGATGAAGTTGCAGCTCAAAATGTTTGATACAGGAGAAATGGCATGAAAGATAAAATCTAAATTTTTGATAGAATTTGTATGGAAAATGGTCATGTTACCTTTTAGTGCAAAAGTACTTTTGAATATGATTTTAGTCCTTTACGTTTGCTGTGTCATCTTGTAATAGGCAATCCAACTGGGATGGAAAGTATGGTTCTTCTATTAAACAGGAGCTCCCTCAGCGGTATGTTAGCCAAATAGAGTGCACATCATATATCCATGAAACAAAACTAAATACATATTGCCTAATTGCACTAGTTTGTACAAACTATTTGATATCACTGGAGCAGAACAGTGCAAACAACAATAGCAACATATCTCAAGCTGTCTTTGTGTTTCTTTGTGCAGTTAATGCCCAAGTGAATTCTTAGTTTTCCATAAATAAATAGTTGATAACTAAATACTATTATGCACTAAATAGTTAGTAATGGTTTCATGGATACATGGTGTGCACCCTATCCTGTCCTTGTATTTACCAATAACCAACTTTCTTTTAAAATGTTTCTAAAGGTGTTGATACACTAAAAATTTTTTGCAGCATCAGTATTCCACCAGGCAGTGCCTCCAAGCTGTGGCTGCAGACTTGCTACAGAAATTAGACAATTGTGGCAGTGCTGCAACACATTCGAGAGGCACTTTTGTTACATCAAAGTTTCCTTGTAATGAAAATTGTGATGCACGTTGAGAGGAGCATTGTGTAGTGTAACAGCGCCTTTCTTGTGCCACAAAATATAAGAGTTATCAAATAATTATAATTTCTTTTCTATCTATCTATTCTACAAGTAGACAATCTAATCTGGAAAGGAAAGCTGAACACTCCAAGCTGGATATGCCATTCAGGATGTCTCTACTTCTAGGGATAATCCAGGTTCTACCAAACACTGTCAATGCCACATCTGCTGGGGGATTACATTATCTTTTTTCACTGCTGGTTGGATACACAGCCCTTGAAGATGTCAAGAAGACAACCAATGCTTGCCAAGAACTATTGGCAGAGGTGTCGACTAAGATGGATTCATTGATGTTACATTCACACACCACAATACAAGCCAGGTAAATATAAAACCAAAAACAGAAGAATAGTTTGAATTTTACATTATTTCAATGACTGCAAGTGAGTCCCTCTTTTTCATCCCATGGTGGTACATTTGACACCTACCATATTTTGATAAGTTTGGCTCAAGGATGGTCAGTACTGGATCTCTCTTACCCAGGAGAAGGGGAAGTTTTTCTCTCCCACCCCCAAAGGGTTCCTATGTCTCCCCCCACCTCCACCACCACAAAAATATGAACACTGGCTAAGGAAAATAGAAATGCTGCTTGCAGTCTATGCCTTGCTACATTTTTAGCTCAGTGTTATATTCAGGTAACATTGTTAGATCCACATTGTAAAGTCTTAGTCTACTTTTAAGGTATGGTTTGTATGGATTGCCGTTTGAGCCAGTCCTCTTTGACCTGACCATTCCTCCAATTGCTGAGGCATCTGTCCCTTGTTCTGTTCCATCAACACCATCATCCTCTCAAGATACAAGTTATTCACTCACACAGCAACAAAGCTATTGGCCTAGTACTCCAAAACAACCACTACCTGTGGCATCTTCATCTGCCACAAAACCAACTACTGGAGCTACTAAGACTGCTGTTGGTTAGTAAAATTTTGTTCAATGTATTTTAATCCTAGCCACCATTAAAAAAACCTACGCCTGGATAATGAAAATGATGTTTGTTTTGGTAAAAGATAAGGCTATAAGTATGAATAGAAATTGGAATTTATGATGGTAATGAACCATGATGATTATGACACTAGAGTTGAGAAGGGGGAGGATGATGTAAGTGAAGATGAGGGATGCCGATGTCTGATGACACCTGGTATTAAGGATGATGATGTAAGTGAAGATGAGGGATGCAGATGTCTGATGGCACCTGGTGTTAAGGATGATGATGATGATGATGTAAGCGAAGATGAGGGATGCCGATGTCTGATGGCACCTGGTGTTAAGGATGATGATGATGTAAGTGAAGATGAGGGATGCCGATGTCTGATGGCACCTGGTGTTAAAAATGATGATGTAAGTGAAGATGAGGGATGCCATTGTCTGATGGCACCTGGTGTTAAGGATGATGATGATGATGAAGTAAGTGAAGATGAGGGATGCAAATGGATGATGGCACTTAGTGGTGAGGATGATGATGGTAGTGAGGATGATGGTGATGGTGATAAAGATGATGATGATGATGTAAAGGAAAAGGATGGATGAAGATGTCTTTGATGGCACCTGGTGGTGGTGGTGGTGGTGGTGATGTAAATGAAGATGATGGATGCTGATGTCTGATGGTGCATAGTGGTGAGGATGATGATGATGATGTAAATGAAGATGATAAATGATGATGTCTTTGATGGCATTGGGTGGTGAGGATGATGATGATGGTTGATGATGATGTCAATTATGATAGTGGTGAGGAGAATACTGATAATGACAAGTCAATACTAAGATAAGAGATGGCAAAGGATGACTATAGATGAAAATGAAATGATAATTATGACAATGATTATGTTTTTAAAAATGGAAGGTAAACAACACCAAAACTGACGCGAATGAAATTAATTGTAATTTATAATTATGAAATATCAATAAAATTACTTTATTCTTCAAAGGTCTACAAGATCTAGAAGGCAAGGCAGACAGTTTCCAGTACATCTTGTCACTTGTTGCCCACCAAGGTCTCCTTGAGGTTGAACCATTGCATTTTAATTGTACTTCAAGCAGTGATGGTGCCAGGGTAGAGAGGGCAGAATCTACTCCTGTTGTACCTGTACCAGGATTATCCACCACTGCTGCTACTAATGGGCAGTCCTACTCTTCTATGCTTCCTTCAGTGTCAGTATCAACAGAGCCAGATGTAGAGTTTCTGAAGGTTAGTTTAACTGGTTTAATTTTTAGGCCAATATGCTTTAGTGAACAAAGCGCTTTTTTTGCATACGCATGCCTGGAAACTGCCAAACTGCATCAACTGGTCACAAGTAATAATGCTGCAATCATTCCAATAAATTGTATTTATTTCTTAAAATGAAAAAAATATCTAAAAATTATGTCATTTTTCTAATAGGAGGGCATTATTTTTAGCTTGTGTTTAATTTATGGTAGGAATTTCTTTCTTTTTAATGATTTTCATGCACTGCATTAATTATGCAAATTACACTGAAGATGTAAACACTGTAATAATTTGGTTATTTTGTCAGTTTTTTCCGATGTTCCCCAATTTTTAAAACAATAGCGTACGTTTAATATACACTGACTGAGGTTTTACTAACTGTCGAAATATGTGTGGTTATCAGTATTAGATGTTAAGAAAATTATACATTTAGTCAATTTACATGAGCTGAAAATAACGGCAAAGTTTACTCCAAGGTAAAACATATACACTCTGACCGATCACTATATTGTAGAATGATGAAATAGCTTTGATGTCTGAATTATTAGAAAATTAGGTTTCGTAAACCACAACTACAACCATGAATAAATACCAAGAATAAAATCACATGCCACTAATTGTTACATGCCAACTAAATTGGCGTAAAAATCAAGGTTCCCCAATTTTCCAAATATATCAACAATAATTTTCACAACAAATAAGCAGAAGATGCACTTTTGCTGTTAAGACAAGGTTGGTTACCTGATATAGATTTCAAAATAATTGACCTCAAATAACAACAAATTATAAAGTTTTGCAACTAACAGAGAGACTTCCTCTCCTATATATCTGAATCAGTTAAACTTCGATCTACTCTATAACCAATTAATTTAAATAATTACAACACAAAAATTCACCAACCGTGAAAATTTAAAATGTTCTATTCTTCCACCAAGGTTATTTGGGTGAATTCCTAAACGGCAAACAATAAGCCACCATGTTCTTCTTTGAGTTTCCATGCATATCCAAAACAAAGTAGTTTTTGGCTTGTTATGGCAGTTAAATTCTTCCTTAACTTCATCAAAGGAAAGACTAAGCGTCATAGAAATCCTTTTGTGGCAAAAGAGCTCTCGTTATGGCCAAAATCCACCCTCCAAATATTGATAAACATCCTGGACTCTGACAAGACATAACTCAGGCATAACGAATGCACATTCAAGATGGCACCTCGTTACTTTAGTATTGTGTTATGTTAAAGTACCCATAACCCTTCTGACAATATTCTCAGTATTGATTCTACATGGGGCCAGCTGTTGAATGACCAAAAAAATTATATAGTTTGAGTGTGGCTTCTTGAAGTTATAAAAGTTTTTCCATGCCATATGGTAACTTCTTCACCTCTGTCTTGAAAACCTTAGTTACTACAGAACAGGCAGGAAACATGTCTGGGTTTCCAAGACCGATGTTTTACTGAAGACTTATGATCTAATTACACTGCTATAATAAATTAGTCATTAGTTAGGCATTCCATTGATGACATCACAAGGGTTCCAATTATCTACACAGGAAACCTCATATTTACAACAACCTCTCACTTTTGAGATTTTACCATAACTGTTAAGGATTTCTCTTTCTGATTGGCTGTCAACTATGTTTGGTTAGAGTAGGGAATGTTATGCTGTTGTTACTTAGAGCGTGCTCCTTTCCAGAGGAGGATCCAGGAATTTTTCAAGGGGAGGGTACCCCATAAAAGGGGCACTATGGCAGTCTGAAGGGCACTTTCCTCTCTTATGGTGTACACCCATAGTATTTGCAAGCTAAAGGGGCACAATAGTAGTGCAGAAGGGGATTTTCCTTTAACGCCCTCCCCCTAAATTTGCCACACATATGCATATATGCTGTTAGTATTTGTTTCCCATTGTTAAAATGCCTTTTGTTACCCCAGCAACACTACCAACAACTTGCCAAGCTACATCTTCACAAACAAGAACTGGAGAAACACAAACAAGAACTAGAAGAGCTAGCAATGTGGTCAATTTTCCCCAAGATAATACCTAACCCTGTGATGGCAGAAACCGGTGAACCTGGTGCAAGTCCTTTCCATCAGTCACCAGAAGGAAGTTATTATTATCCACAGTACTCATCTGGTGGATCAGTTAACCTGTCACTGCAGAAGAAAATGAACAACAAGAAGTCAATAGCCAAAAAGGGTTCACCTTTGACCTCTATTCATTGTCAGCAAAGTCAGGTACTGCCATTCTTGGGTTTTTCCCTTTGTTTTCATTTGTTTTGTTTTTTTACCCAGGGCTCGACACTAACATATATCTACTAGTCTCAGACTAGTGAATGTTTGCTGTGGACTAGTGAAAATTAAATCAACTAGCCTGCTGGACTAGAAGCTTTTCAACATCTGACTTCCACTGAAATTTATTTTCTTGCCAGTTGTCTTTTCAGCTTTTCAGTTTACTGGTTATTCTAGTTGCTCTTATTAAAAGATAATCAAATTATATGGCCATCTTGGAAAATGAGTGGTCTTGGGAAATGGGCTGAGTCTTGTTTCTCATTTTAGATTCCTTTAAAGTTATCAAACCTACAGTTAGATTTAGTTGTTGCTATTGTTTGAAAATTGTGTTTATAAATGAGATGTTGTATGCATGTACACAATGGTTATGGTTCATATCTCTTTAATTATGTTTGCTTTAATGTCTTAAGGAAGGTTGGGCTAGGGGGAAAGTAAAGACCTTGGGACTAGTGATTTATATCCACAGTGACTAGCCCAAGGACTAGTACCTAAAAAAAAAAAAAAAAAAAAGTTAGCGTCAAGCCCTGTTACCTTGTCAATTTTATTTTTCATTTTTCCCTATTATTTTCATTTCTTTCATTTACATCTTTTTTCATATTTTCTTCACTTTTTTACCTTGTTTCATTCACAGAGTTTTGTTTCATTTCTTCATTTCATTTCCATTTCTTTCTTTCTTTCTCAGTTGCCTTTACCCCAAAGCCTCATCATTGAGCGTCTTCATTCTGGTGCAAGACACCATGTTGTCCTAGACTTTGGGTCTGCAGTGGAGATCACAGATATCATTATTCCCAGCTGCTCAGACCTGTCTTCACTGTCCATCGATGTGTGGCTGGAGGGTGAGGAGAAAGATGCACAAAGGATTGCCATCGTGTCTGATATTGGTAGCTGTGGCTGTGTCCTCAAGGATTTACACCCTCCCCCTGTGTGCCAGTTTGTAAAGGTGAAAGATCACATTCATGTAGTGTTTTATCTGTCACTTTGTCAGGGTCAACATGGCAGATCATGGAGGGGGATAGGGAGTGTAACAGATGCACAGCTTGACAGTTTTTGTATGAGCAGGGAAACTGACTTACAGCATGTACAAAATAACATTTTGATAGCTTCCCATTGTTTTCATGCAATTCTGTGATCACAGCAGTTAAGGTGAAGAATGGTATTGTTACAGTACAGCTGCAAATGGACCTTTTCCAAATTCACTTGGATGATGACAAAACAATGGTTTCAAGTCGAGACTGAACTTGATTCTTTTGTTTGTCAAGGCCAACCTTGACTTGAAACTATTGTTTTGTGATCATCCAAGTGAATTCAGGAAAGGTCTACTGGCTGTATCATTTCCCACTCATACAAAATCTGCTCTTGAGGCCTGTATTCACTTTTGGTTATAAACATTTGTAAAGGATCCTACATATATAACCTTGCATGCACTAGTATCCCTTGATATAGTAACTCCAACTCCTGCTTAAACTAGGACTGCCCTGGTAACGGGAATTCTTTATATCATTTTAGTTGACAGTTGTTGGTCGGCCACGCAGTAATGCCAAAGTGAAAATGAAAATAGGTGAATTTTATGGACGACCACATACAGCTTCTTCAATAGAGGCCCTAGAAGAGACCCTTGACCATCGGTTACGTGTTCTTGGAAATATGTATGAAGAAGTTCACTGTCACTATAGCCTTGCCTGCAGTAAGCTAGAGTCATTACTTGAGAACTCAAACGATAAGACCAAGATTCAAACCATCTATGACCAATGCATTGATCTTCAGCTTCAACTTAATTTTGTTCATCAAGCAATCAAGCGGTTACAAACTCATCAGGCACAATCTTACAAGTCCCATATTGAAGCGGGTTATGATCAGATGAGGGTATTATGTACCTGCCTAGCTGAGACTCTTGTGGCACTTGCAGCAATAGGCCCTGATGAGAAAGGCTTCCTTGCAACAGCAAATGTTCCAACGGAGCTTCAAATCAAAACGTCTTCACTACCTCGAGACTTGTGTGAAGTTTTGTTTAAGAATCTTTTTATTCATGGGAACCCTGTTTTGAGAATGCGAGTGGCAGCTTTGTTACTGCACACATCCTGTACCAAACCATGGTGGGGGAGCTTCCTTGCTGAGGTCCTGAAGCAGTTCTTCTCATCATCCCAGCAGACTGTATTCCCTCAGGAAAGGTGAGGTGGTGATTTCTTGCTTCTTAGAGTTATGTTTGTGCCTGTTTTTTGTTTTCCTTCCTTCCTTCCTTCCTTCCTTCCTTCCTTCCTTCCTTCCTTCCTTCCTTCCTACCTGCCTATGTACCAGTACCTACCTACCTACTTACAGACTCTTCTTACTCAAGATAGACCAGCATGCACCTTGCCTTACCCAAAACTGCCATTGTTTTTCACTGAATAAGACATTCATTTGTTTACTATCTCACAGGGTGTTTGTGGTGCTATCAGTCCTTGTACAACAGACTCCTGATGTCATGCCAGTCCTGAAGAGCCTGTTGCGTTTACTTTATGATGTGTTAACTGGTGAAAGCAAGTTGGATCACACTGATGTCCAACATATCGACATGTCTCTTGTTGGCTGGATTGTTCTTCTGCTAGCACATATTTTGAATACTTGTGGTGTTGGAAGAGCTCCAAGTTCTTCAGGTGTGCATAAACTATTCCTGAAGATGTCAACCTACTATTTCATTTCTTGAACTCCCTCAACAAACCTTGAATTTGATGGGCCACACAGACAAAAACTAAGAGATAGTGCCAAAAATATACATTTGAAAAGAGAATAAACAAAAATTGTTTTGGGAAATTTTCCCAATAACTCACAAACCTTTTCATGATGTAACTTGATAAAATGGCAACCCCAAGAAGAAAGTCCATACTTGAGTTTCACATTTAAGGTGACTTACAAATGAGAAATTTTTGAAGTCCTGTTACTCCCTGAAACATTTCCAAGGGGCAAAAAAAAATTAGCTGCTGTGAGCAAAGGCATTCTATAAGAAATTTAGTGAGTCATCAAGGACAGCTCAAAATTGTCATAAAATGTCATCAATAGGCCATTTGCATGGTGGCATAATTTACTACCACTATTAGAATCCTTTGAGTGGCTCCTATTGTCAGGCAAATTGTACCAATGGTCTCTTTATTCCCAGGAGTGTAGAAAAATCTGAATAAAATAAGCATTTTGACAAAGTATTCTGTTAGTGATAGTAAAATGATGCAATCATAAAAGTAACCTATTGGTTGATTTGAATTCTACTTTTTAAAGGGAATTCATTTTGTAGCTGAATTTTATGAATTGTATCCGTTTTGTCAGATTCATCTGGTTCAACATCTGTTAGTGGAGCAAGTTCCAGTTCAGCTAAATCATCCATCCCTAGTTCATCAGACAAATGGGATTTCATTGTTCCTTCTCCAGCCACTCAAACTTCCCAGTCATCAGCCAGCTCTTTAATCCACCAACTAAATCGCCACAAGCTCAGACGACAAATCTCAATCCATGAGAAACAGCTCAAGGAACTTCAAAAGCAGCAGAAAAAGATGATGGAAGCACAGGGAACGGACTCATCTGAGGTACAACACATCCAACAAGCCTATGCCAAGTCAAAGTTTACCTCACAAGCACTCAAGGTTTACATTCATACCATACTTTACTTTTAATTAATGAATTCTTTTGGCTGGTGAGGGCTTTTTAGGGGTCCATTAGATGATCAGTAAGGAGTGACATGACCTATTCCTGCCATTTTTTATGGCAATTAAGGTGAAAAATGATCAGGGACAATCATGTGCCTTCCAACATGACAGGAAATGGTAATGGGGTCATTCAACACCATCAAAAATGCCTGGGAGCAATCACAGGATTAGCCCACCCCTTGTACAGTTGTAAAGCTGTATGTGAAATCTCTTTCAGCATATAAAAGACCTAGTCAAACTACGCCACCAGGAAGCAGAAGCATCCTCAAGTAAAGGCAAGAAGCCCAGCAGCAGCAAAATGAAGATTCCAAGCAAAGCAGGCCCTTCTCCATCATCATCATCATCATCAACTGTCCATCTATGCCTATCTCAGATTAATACCCTCCCTGTGATGAAGAAGATGGTAGAACTGGTGCTCAGTTTGGATTCTTCCTGTCCTGCAGACATTGTTCTCACTACATGCAAGGTAATTCAAGAAACCTTCCTGTGTGATGTAATGCTATCTCACCTTTACTCTGCTGAAATTTGATAGCTTGACTAGTTTTTGCCCCCCCTGACTTCCATCTTAAATTCAAATATTTGGTATGGAATTAAGAGTCAGTGATATCCAATGAGCCTATTACAGCACATGAGAGTATTGCTCATCCAAGGAAATTGCTCAGGCAAGCCAAACAGTACTGTGATGGTGGTGGCACAGCATATCTGTGCTATAAGGTTTTTGCAGTCATTCTAACTGCCTGTCACTATTAGTACAGTAAGAGTAAGGGCTAACTGGACTATTTTCATGAACTGGGACCCATTACTGTTTTCTTTTTAGGTTGTTGCTTTGTTGTCATCAATCAGCCAGCCGACTGTCTATGTGACAGATGTTATGAATGCTTCACAAGTGGAGTCAATTCTACGGTTATGTTCCAGTAACCGCTGTGGTTTGTGGACCAGACATGCTCTTATAACTCTACTTCAGGACCTTATGAATGGTAGGTACTGAATCATTCCATCAGAGGGTGTCTGAAGGTGATTGAGGTGCCATTATGCTCCATGAGGTACCTAAAGGTGCTTGCAGTATCATGACACTCTACAAGGTGTCAAAAGTTGCCTAAAGTACCACTTTAGCCTATGAGGTACCTTATTTTGTGACACAAGCTACCATGACCACCCCATGTATTGTTTTTCAAGTTCAAGAATTTGTCAGGAATTGCTCCTGAACTTACACAGCTGTGAGATTACTGTTTGTATCTGTGAAACACATTCTTGCTATCTGACTGGCTAACTTGTAAGAAAAATACATTTGGTGGCTATGGTGGCATGCATTGCAAAGTAAAGTACCATGAGGCATCATGAGTTGTGAGGCACCAAAAGTGCCATAAGGCACCTTAAGGTGCTTATGGTTTGATGATGCACTAAAATATGCATAAAATATGCGTTATATAAGGCAAGCGTTCCTGGAGGTTGAATATATACTTATGAGAAGTTTTAAAACACCATGATGTGCTATGAAGCCCATTAAGTTACCAAATCTTACTAAAAAGTACAGCAAATCAATAATCCAGCTTTTGAATTCAAGCATTATTCATACTGCCATTGTAGGTTCTAAGAGTGATGTGCAGATTGTTTATGATGAAGAAACCAAACATGAAAAAGAACTGCATATGGATGTAAATCGAAGTGAACTAACAGAGCAACAACCAGGATCCTTCTCTGCACCAAGCATGGAGAACATGCAATCTCCAAAGGAGATCCCCATAGATTGGACTGCCATTCCACCAGGTGCTGCATTGTTCCCTGAGTATATTCCACCAACCGCCACACAGTTACCCCCAACATCTGTAACAACCACTCTTTACATACCACCAAAACCCCAGGTGTCAACCCCAACCACCTCCAGCACCAGCTCTGTGACGAAGATGTCCAATGCTCTAGATGCTCGCTTGGAGCTTGGTGTTACTATGGAAGCTGAGTGGGACCTAAAGACCTTGCAGGTTTGTTGAGAGCAGATTTTCTATCCAAGCACGCTGATTGGGTAATGTGCATTTTTATGCCTCTTGATAGAACAATTGAGAACAAATGCTAGTCAAGAGTTATGGTACTGCATGTTACCAAATCATTTCCATCTAACAGAAAGAAACAATGAGTGACTATACTAGTATGGACTGTGTCAGTGTATAATTAACAAGTTGAAATCTGTTTAAATATGTTTCATAGATTTTTATTGTTGAATTTTATATTGAAGTGTAATAATTGGACATAATTTTTTCCCTTTTGTGAGTATAAGCAAATACTGATTATTGCTTTTCAGCTAATACAAGGAGAAGCTGTACTCAAAGGCATGACTAATAGGCGTCTTCCAAGGTACCTTTCAACAAAAACAGTGGCAAAACAGACCATCACTTCGTCAGCTAAAATGGTGGAGATATTCTTTAAGTGTTTCAACAAGTTGTTCACTGACTGTAAAGATCCCAAACTCGATATTGGGTCACTCCTTGAACTTTGGCTACGACTGAATGCATTTCTCCCACTTGGCCCAAATAGAACCCAGTTATTCATATCTCTAAGTAAAGAGTCTCTGACTAACTTGTTGTCTTTTTTGGCAACCTGTCCCAATATCTCACTGCAGACGTTCTATCTTGCCTTTGAAGTGATGAGGAGTGTCCTTGAGAAATCCCCTAAAGAAGTGTCCCCTCTTTCTGTAGAGGGAATGCCAATATCTTCTGCAGCAGTGGTATTTGTCAGTAATCCCGATCTTCTGGCTATACTACAGAGGACTCTAATAGAAGGATCACCCAAGGATTATGGTGCGGAAACTGGTGTTGGAACATCCGGAACAGGCATCAAGCAAGTCGAAGCATTCTTATCATCCTTGGCTACTACTCTTGAGAAGGAAGATGATGGTGGATTGTTTGCCAAGTTCCATAACCTAATGTTGGAGTTGTTGTGTTTGCTTGCTTCAGGAAAGTAAGGAAAAGCAATAAGAAAAGAAAAAATATAATTTAAATGGATGCTCTTTCCCCTCAAGAATTGAATTGAAATGTTTCCATCTTGAAAACAAGGAGCAAACTCCCGTTCTAAAGTTAGACTTAGTACCAGAAAGTTGATTGCTGTCAACTCTGACTTAAGGCCCTGTTGTATGGTAAAACTTTTTGCTGAAACTTGTGTGAAACGGCTTTGTGAGATATGGTTTACGGGGGTGTTACACAGTGCAATGGTCTTGCAAAATTTTTTGGGGGGATACAAGTTTCAAATAGAAAGTAGTTCTACTTAAGCAACCGAACTTGTGTAACCCCTGTGAAAGTCGCGCAGCACTGATGCACACCAGTTTCAGGTAAAAGTTTCACCATGTAACAGGGGCTTTACTCTTAAGACCCCTCCGTTACAGATTTATTTATTTCTCAATTTATTTTCTCTCTTACTTTTCTATTCTCAGTGTTAATTACAGTGGACGACCCATTCAAATGAAGCCCATCTTAAGAGTACTTCTGAAGCATCCTCCTTTGGACACCAAAGACCTTGACCTTTCCCTAGTGATCAGACTCCTAAATCTGGCAATGCAACTGTCACTACAGCAGCTTCAAAAGAAAGATGAAATATCCCTTCAAGCATCAAGCCACTTCCATGAGACACCTCGTTTGACCACCTCTTCTAATCTTATGGAAGGCAAGCCAACTGATGGTCCCTGGATTGTGCACAGCACATGGCTGACTAAGCTCTTGGGTGTCATCATCATGTTCATGCAACTTCCTGAAGAAAAACTCAACATGGTAAACCAAACTGCTGAAACAACTGAAAATGGAAAAGCTGAATCAGAGAAGCAGGACATTGATGATTTCCAGAAGAAAAAAGAAAATAGTAAAGAAGACGTTCCTAGTTGTTCTGTTGAAGGAAGCAGTAAGGAAGATGAGGATTTGAATCCAGTTGATGATACGATGGAAGATGCTTCAGACAGCATGGTGAAGACACTGCAGGCAATGGCCAAGGCAGTGGAAAAGAATGCTTCTCAGTCATCTGAAGAAGCACAACCTGTCATAAATGTGATTGAAGAGGAGTCATCACCTAGTTCCAGCTCAGGAACGGACACGTCTGGAGGTGAGGAAGACTCTACACCATCAGCAGATGGGGGACCTTTACCAGGAATCAAGGAAGGACCAGACACAGCAGATCTCAATGAAGGCATTTCAAATGTCAACAAAGAAACACCAAAAGAACAGGAAGATGAAAAAGATACAAAGCCTTTACCAGAAAAGGACACTCCTCCAACCACTAAAGCACTTAAAAGCGTGCTTCCAGACCTCATCATTACAGACGATGATATTTGCCTTAATCTTCTCCAGTGCCTTAATCTTTGCAGCTCCAATAACATAGGAGTATTATTGACAGGTGCCAATATCCTTAGCAGCCAAAGTGTTTCAGTGTCTGGTGACCCAGTTTCTGTTGAGGATGGGATACTGCAGGTCGTTTCTGTGATCTACAGTCAACTGACTCACCAAGATTTGTTGGTTGCCATGGTTATCAAGTATCTGTCTGAGTGCAGGGTGACCAGTGTTCCTGTTACTTCTTTGTCTGAGCCGTTCCTTTGGTTTCTTTTGAGGATGCTTGACTCTAACAAGCAAGTGGAGATCTTCAATTCACAAGGTATCATCTGTTTTTTGTTTTTTTTTTTTTTTCGTGGCATTGTATCACTGGCATCTTTATATTATCACCTTTATGAGTGCTTTATCATGATCAACACCATCATTACCAACAGTATTATCATCATCACCACTACCACCATCAGAAACAAAAGAACATGAAAAACAGCATCACAACGATAATTGTTGCCATCACCAAAACTACTGTCACCATCAACAAGAGCAATAACCACAACAGCACAACTAACAAAAGCAACAAAAACAACAGCACCACCAAGAACAACAAAAACATCAGCACCACCAAGAACAACAAAAACATCAGCACCACCAAGAACAACAACAAACATCAGCACCACCAAGAACAACAACAAACATCAGCACCACCAAGAACAACAACAAACATCAGCACCACCAAGAA